>QEOQ01000114.1:485874-500160 GCA_010279815.1 Brachionus plicatilis | reverse complement strand
ATTGAGTTCTTAAATTTTTGATTCAGGTTTGACTAAACGGATGTTGAGGTGAAGAATGCGGAGGTTTTTATTCATTGATGGATTTAGATGATTCGATACTGACGTCCATAACGTTTTGATTCGCTTCAATAAGAGTTGAATGGTTTAGGCAGCTTTTGATGTAATTTCCAAAGACTGGACCGAAGTATTGGTTCACTATTTTTATTATTCCAGAGATATTTTCATAAATAAATTCATGGATATTGTCAGGATATTTTATTATTGCAATAACGAAAAGAATAATGTTCAGTGCTTGGGTGTGTGAGGTGGAATTGGAATAGACATTACTTATTCGACTCTGGTGAAGTTTTTATTTTAATTATTTATTTTTTTGTTTGTTTCTTCTTCTTTTTTTTTAAGAAAATTCTCAATTGATGGACTTTGCTGACAGCTGGGTGGTAACAACCGCAATTGGCACATTTGAAGAGAGTCGGATCGCTTATTCTGCAGTTTTTGTGTTCTTGTTCACCGTTACCAATAACCAATTTTTATTTCTTTTCCGAATTTTTTCGAATTTTTCTTTATCATTCACAATGGCCTTGATCAAATTGTAGGTTCATTTGAGGTTTTTTTATGATTCTTAACATTTTGAATGTTGTAATGTTCGAGCATAAACATTCTGTTTTCTTCATCATTAACGTCGAATAGCGAGGCTGGCACATCGTGTAGAGCAAAATACAACTTTGGTGATGAGTCTATAGTTATTCCGTGTTCAAAAGCGTCTGTTGGCCATGGTTCATTGATATAATTATTGTCTTCGATTGTTGAGGTTCTAATTATTAATTCGTTTTTTTTGTTCATATACGGGTTGAGAATGTCTGCGTTCGGTTTGCAGCGTTTGATTTCACGATGTAGTTTTATGTTGCCTTTTTTATCGATTGGAAATGATAAATTACTAATGAATTTTTAGATAAAAGATTTTGATGATTCAACTGGTGGAGTTAGATTTTGGTCAAGTTGAAGAGAAGTTTTTGAGTTTCAAGTTGGGTTATGATTCGGATGAATGGTTGGGTTTGATGGTTGGTTCGTGACAATTTGTGAGTATTTGAGTAAATTGAGAATTATGTGAGTAATTTTAGTTTTGAGTGAGTAGATTCATGAGTTGGAGTAGCATTGATTGGTTGATGAGCAAAGGGTCATTGTTATGAAGATTTTGGGATTTCGGTCCCTGATTAAGGGAGTTTGCATCATAAGAAGGTCTAACTGCACTCATTTCCGGAAGTAGGATTCAACCAATTTGGTAAGATAATGGGTGTTGAAATATTATAATTTAACGAATTAAAATAATTTTGAAGATCTCAATCTTGCTCGAACATTTTAAGATGCGAAATAAAATTTTTTTCAATTCTTGTTTTTTATTTAAGTTTGGGTTTCATTTCGGTTCTTTTGTTTAGAATTATTGAAGTTTTAAAGGGAATAAGTCATTTTTTAATTAAATAATTTATTAATAAATACTTTTTATTTTTTTGGCCATATTTTTTCTTTTAAACAAAATATTGAAGTAAAAAAAAATGCACACTCTCAACGCTGAGAACTCGACGAATGTTAAGTAACTATTCGTCGAGGTGGCGGAGGAATTGGTTTATTACACAATTCCCCCTCTTTTTGGAGTCGCTCCGGGACCCAATGCTCGCTTCGGTTGACCAATGGCCGAATCCGTGCCACTTACCTGGGTCTCCCCACCGGTTGGTTCTGCCGCGACTGTGATCCACTCGAATTCTTCGGACGCCGCTGCGGTTAGGGGCCGACTCAACTCGGTCCATCTCTCCTCCGACGGCTCTTCGGTATTGTCCGCTTCACGTGGTTTGACGAGCCGACACTATTTTGGTCGGGTGCTTCGGGTTGACCTCATGTATACCAACATGTTTGGGTACTCGACCGCCATCGTCTCCTTTGATATGTCAACATTTAGTCGGACTTGAAGCTTGTGTTCTTTTGATTCGAAGGTGAACCTCGGTGAGTTGAAAACGTAGGCATAGAATTTCACGAACACTGCTGTATCCGGCCTCGCTTTTTCGTCCAGTATTCAAATCCAGTGGTAGATATACGTGGCGAACTCGACGAACGTTTCTGCATCGATGATCAGGAACATTCGCAGCAACGTTTGGTGTCCATTAGCGTTCATTGTCTCGATTCTTATGAAAATGTTTTTTATTTATTTTTTTTTTTTTAAATGAATATTAGCCCCTCATGAAATTATGTGAGTAAAACTTACTCGACTCTCTCGATTTCTCGACTCGTGCTCATTGTATCACGTGTCAAATATTCGAAACGATTCGATTTTTGTCTTAAAAAAAAATTTTTTTTCTTAGATAGCCGACTCCGGTTTATCGTTGATTCGGATGCCGTTCTAGCGCGTTGATTTGCTGTACGTGTTGGAGACCGTCTGAAGTCAGGCCTCGTCGTTCTCAGAGTGTGGGTGGTTGGTTTGAACGTTTCGTCGTCGCTTGGACCTTCTTCTTCGCTCGAAAGGACCGTTCTGTGGGTCAGCATCGCCTTTTTCGCCTTGTCGACTATTGCTCGGGCCGCTCTGTGTTTGGCTCTCGTATGAGTTGTTTGTCTCAATACCTTATCAGCCCCATTTATTGTTTTATACTGTAGATCGCCACCACCGTAGTGTCTCTTCAATCTATTTACATGCACTATCAGTCGCTTGCCTTTTGTTTTAATTGGGCGAATTTTATAATTAGCCTGGTTTACCTTTTGTTCCACGACGTAGGGTCCATTCAAATTGTTTGTGAACTTTCTACACTGACCCCTTTTAATGACATCGTTCCTGACCCACACCAGGTCGCCGGGTTTGAATTCAGCGGCATAAACGTGTCTGTCGTAGTTTAGTCTCATTCGCCGGATGCGTACGTTCTTATTTTGTCTCACTTTTTCGTAGGCTTTTTTTAGCTTGAATTTTATTAGATCAGCATATTCATCTGGTGAAGTTGGGACGTTTATAATTGGGTCCTCGCTTTTCTCCCATACATCAGTTCGTATGGGGTAACGCGTGTCGTTGAGTGGACGGCAGTGTTGTAGGCCAGACCTAAAACTTCTATTTGCTGGTCGCAGTCGTCATGGTCTTCATTGGCATAACAGGTTATCATTCTCTTTACCGTCCTGTTCAAACGTTCGCTGATTCCATCGGTTTGTGGGTGGAATGGCGATGTTCTCAGTCTCTTAACGTCCATAAGGTTCCAAAGTTCTTTGATCAAAGCCGACTGATAATTTGTCCCTTGATCGGTTAGTCTGTTCTAGCAAATTTAAAAAAAAAAAGTCTAGACTTGGACTTTTTTGGGACTTTTTAACTACCCTGGAGAGGACCAAGCAGAGTCTTGTGTAACACCACTAGTAACATCCAGCCATTCCAATTCTGCGCTACCAAGGACAACTCTTAGCTTTCTTCCACTTAAAAAATTTCTTACCTAATTAAATACTTCTCCTTCAAATCCATAAGCTGATAACTTATAAAGCACCAGCGGATGTGAAACTTTATCAAATGCTTTGGAAAAATCGGTGTATACAATATCAACCTGATTACCAGTCGATTTTAAGCTAGAGGTAAGATCAATTGTTTCTAATAAATTTGTGGAGCATGACTTTTATGGAACAAAACCATGTTGAAAGGTTGTTAAAAGATTGTTCTGTAACAAATGGATCATCATTTTTTCTTTAATTTCACCTTCCAATATTTACAGACAATACTGATCAATGAAACATGGCGATAACTGCCAGGATCAAGTTAAGAACCATTTTTGTACAAAGGTGGAACATCTGCATACTTCCAAATGGAGGGAGTTCACCTGTTGTTAATGATTTTTTGAAGTGTACGTTTCTCTTGAAGTGTAAACTATTTGAGTGCCTATCGCCTTTCATAACTGATGAGATTTGAGATCCGGACCATTTTGCCAATTTTCGCTGAGCGCTTTCAAGTATATCAATATTTCTTTTCTGGTAAGGGTTTCAGCCGCAAATTTAGGATGCAGTCTAACACAAGTTTTAAAAACCAAATCAAAAACTATGACGCCAGGTAGCAATTTTTTAAAAATTGAACTACTGGATATTGAAATTTAAAAATCGAAAAATTGCCAAAAATTTATTAAAAAGCTAATATTAATTTATCATTTATATTTAATAAAATTAGATTTTAGAAGAAATGTATTAATTTTTTGGCCCTTTTTTCATAGATAATTTAAATTTAATTTAATTAATTTTTAATTAATTTGGCCCTTTTTTCGTAGATTCTAGTAATTTTGGGTTTTAAAATTTAGTTAAATGTAATTTCTCGTTAGATTGTATTAAAATTTATCATTAATAATCACTTTAAAAAAATTAAACGATTTAGAATTTAAAAATATCTTTTAATTAGAAAATAGAGAGTTTTGCTTGTAATATTTCCATAATTTTTACGAAAAATAAATTTATCTAAATATTCACTGAAAATTAATAAAAATTTAAGATTTTTATTCTTTGCTTCTAATGTTAGTTTTTTTTATTAATAATTTCTTTATTTAAATTTAAGATGATTTTTTCTGAGAAGGAAAAGTTCAAAATATTTATTAGGAAAAAGCGTTCTAGTTAATAAAAATAAAATGTATACCTAAAATAAAAAATTTTAAATACATGTTGATAAATTTGTTAAATCGAGATGAATTATTGACAAAAGCATTGCCATTTTCTAATGTGGACTTGTTTGCCAAAACTATCTCAGTAATCCAGTTCAGATATGAAGAAACTTTCATGTATCCGCTAAAAAAATAAAAAAATTACTGTTTTGAAAATTTCCAAATCATTTTTTCTTATATAAATCGCATTTCTCTGATCTCATCGATAAGTTGCCTTCTTTCTAATTGACTTATTTGAATAACAAAATTAGGACTTTAGTCCCATGAACTTGGAAAAGTAATTCCTAATTAATTAATTAATCAATATAAAATGAGATTAAAAATGAAAGTAACTCGCTAGTAATATATATATTTTTTATTTTATTTTTATCTTATTTTAACTTATTTAACTCTATTTTGATTTCTTGTTTTAATTTTATTTTAAAGAACAAATATAAAATTTAATAATTAATGAACTACCGTAGTCTCTCGTTCGGTATTGCAGCCATAGAACCAGAAGAAACTTTGGCGTAGGCAATAAATACCATCTCACCAATGTTAAAATATTCTTAACTTACACCACATGCGTCAAAGTTGTATTTCGAGTCTTGGATCACGTTTAGAGTAAAGTTTTTTAGTTTAATGCAGCATTAACAAGAGAGTTTTTGTCATAAAAATAAAAATTATTTTTTTTATTTAAAATTGGGGTATTATTAATCGATCTCTTACATTACTTAAACGATCACTTAATAAAATATATTACTTTATTTTTTCTATCTATAATATTATTTATTCGATTAATTTGATTAATTAACTGTCTCTAATAATAAATATTTATGTATCCTGAGTTTTTTTGTCACTAAATTTACTGAAGATGAGTATGATTATGATGAATATAGCTCTTAACTTAATTAATGAACAGTTGAAATTATCTCTTGATTTAATTTAATTATCTACTGTGAGAGTTTTTTTTTGTGGATATTTAAAGATGGTCTAATGTGATCTAAGTTTTATTGAAATGTCTGATAGTGAGTATCGAGTAGTTGATGACTATGTAACTTCTGAATGATTATGTAACTTTTGACGAATTCTATGGAATTTTGTTTAAAACTTAGGAAACAAGAATCAGCTCGGATAGTAACTCCGATAACTGGATGCAAACAGCTAGTTGTTCCTGTCCTTCCTTCTTTAAAGATCATATTTGTAAGCATCTTGTTGGCTTTGCTGCAAATATGAAGCTTGTCATAATACCAATCGAAGCTTAGCAAGTAGTTATTGGACAAAAACCTAGAAGAGGTAGACCGTGTAAGTCTAAAAAGGCGCTTGAGTACCAATCAGAAGCAGAAAAAGAAGAGAGAGTTGTCAGCTCAATCAAAGTTCTAAAGAGAAAGATAACAGAAGTAAAGGAAGAAACTCCACAAGAAACAGTTATACCAACAAAAAAGAACAAAAAAACAATTGATAAGGAAGCTGAAAAAGTAGTGCAAGCATCAACCAGCAGTGATATAAGTAAGAAAGTAGAAGCTCCACTAAAGAGAGGTAGAGGTAGACCAAGAAAAAACTTATAAGATAATATTTTATTTGAAATTTTTTGAAATTATTTATAATTCTTTTTTTTAATTAAATCAATTTAATAAATAAAAATAAGAGATACTTTAAGTAAAATAAGTTGCTATTTTATTTAATTTAGGAGACAGATTAATAAATATAAGTTAAGGGTATTTAGTAAAATAAGAGATAGAAAAATATTAGTGATCGATTAAGTAATTTTAGAGATCGATTAAATACCTCCCTTTAAAATTGACTTGAAAAATTAAAAAAAATTCAATTTTTAAAAATATTTACTATATTTTTCAAGTCAATTATAGATTTTTCTAAGAAATAATGTCGCGTCAAGAATCAAATTTCAGTATTTTTTTAATCGAATAATAAAAATATACAAAAAAATAATTTTTTATTTTTTTATTTTTTTATGAAATAATTTATTTTTTATTGACTTTGACTTTATGACTTTTAAAAAACTCTAGATTTGATCATAGAAAATGTGATCAGAATTTAAAACAAAGATTTTTAAATTACCCGAATTTTCCAGGTAATGCGCATCCTTCTCCAAAAGAAGTGATCCCAACAATAATATATTTTTCTTGGCCATTATAGTTGTCTTTAATAAACAACGGTCCGCCTGAGTCTCCTTGACATGTGTCTTTTCCTCCTTCTACTTCACCTGCATTCAAAATTTTTCCAGTTGGACAACAAACTAATGTTATTTTTACATTTTGAAGAGTATTCGAAGTTGGACCACCAGAAGATAACGTTCCCCAACCTGCCGCCCATGACTCAACATTCATTGTGGTAGGATACTGGGCATCTTTTAAATATGGCAAACATCCAGGTTGTATAGAATTGCTATAGGTTATTTCATTTTTAAGTCGTATTACTCCAACATCATCTTGATTTCCATTATTATAATCGGGATGCTAAAATAATTTAATTTGAAAAAAAAAGATCATATAAAAAATCAATGTTGATTATAGTATGTAAAGTATTCATAAATCTAAATTTAGAATTTAAACTTTTCTAAAAATGTAATCGATTTAGTTAAGGATAGAAAAAAATGATAATCTCAAAAAAATTTTTGTTCATTTTTATTTTAACTTAATTAATTTCAAAGTTCATTTTGTAAAAAATTTTTCACTGTTTCCAAATAAAAGTTACCGCATTTCCTCAAATTAAAGAAAATTCGGTCATCAAAGGATTTCTTTAATTCGAAATTTTTTTACTACAAAAAAGTGACTCAAATAAATGAAATTTATCCATTTTTTTCTTCTATTAGATACAAAAAAATGCATATTTAACTTAATGAATGACTGGTGAATTTTCTTTTAATCGAAACACATTTTTTTTGAGAAAAACAACTCAAATAAAGACAAATTTTTGACTCATAAATACTAGCAAGTTTCTTCAATTTGTAGTCACTTCTATTCGAAAAATTACGGTTTAATTTATTTAAAAAATAATCATTGGTTTCATAATTATTATTTTTTAAATAAATTAACCAAATAATTTTACGTAAAATTCCGTCATTTTTCGTAAATTCAGATTTTCTCTCTATTTAAAAATTGGGAAAATAGTTGAAAGTAAGTAAAAAAAAAGTAAAATACTATCCTGGGGTTAAAAAAACTAATAAAAATAAAAAAATATGATTAAAAATTTTCTTAAAATTAATTAAATAATTTTTTTTTGAAAATAATTAAATTTTAATTTGTTTGTGCTTTAATTTTTTTTACCTATTGTCACCATTTTTTACTGGAATAAAAATAAGAATTTACGAAAAAATTACCAAAAACATCATGTCATATCAATGCTGAAAAGAAAATATCTTTTTTAAAATGTATAAATATTTTGGGACCATTTGATAAAAATAAAAATTTTACAAGAATTTACAATTTAATTTAATTTTTAGCATCTGGTTTAAAATTTTGCAAGCTTTAATCATTAATAATTTCAAAAAAGCTCAATTACTAAGTATTTTTATCTATTTCCATAATTCAAGTAATTCATTTGTCTTGACCAATATGTTTCTTAAAAAACTAGCACTAGGAAATTTATTTTAAACCAAAATTACTTTTTTTATCACTAAAATAAATTTACCTCGTAAAAATGCTTTATTATTTTAAAACAAATTTTTATTAATCAACAAATTTTTTGATTTAAAAAAACCTTTTCATTTAAAAAACTTTTTTTTTAAAGAATTATTTGCCAATTTTTAATATAATTTTTTCACCAAATTCTAAAATGATTAGATAACCTCCAGATAACATTAAAATTATTAACTTTTAAACTTAAAAAATAATAAAAATGTTATTTAGAGGCTATTTAATCATTTTAGGATTGGTGAAAAAATTATGTTAAAATTTTGCAAAAAAAATTCAAATATCGTTAAGTTTATTGATATTTAAATTTTTTTTCGATAAAAAAAATGAATTAAATCCTTCATTATTTTTAAACACTTCTCAGAACCATGTCAGGTTTAAATTTAGTTCTCAAAATTGGTATTGTGAATTTCAGTACAAAAGAACAGAACAAAGTGTAGAAAATTAAATAACTTTTTTTCTTTAAGTTTAAAATAAATTCTGTGAATGGAGAATGGTGCAACATTCAAAGTTGCATCAATTGTAAAAGTCTGCTAATGATGTGCAGAATTTCTGCAAAATGCACTAAACTCGATTATATTGAAATTTAATTCCTGCTGAAATCTGCGAATTTAGCAGACCTTGATATTTGATGCAGACTTATTTATAAGTCACAGTTTTAAGTCTAAGTCATGACTTGACTTAAATTTTTTTTTTTTGTCAAAGTTATGACTTTCACAAAAATTTTTATCAATATCTGCTTCATTTGGACCAGTTGAAAAAATTTTTTCATAATCTGGTTACATTAACAGACCACATAGGTCAAGATTAACAGCCAGGAAAGCATTTTTTCATACAAACAAAAAAATGTCTCTTACTAAAGTAAATGATGTAATTTCATGGAAAGCACTAAGACTATTAGTATCATGAGCACCCAAATAAACTCTATACATTGATTCGTAAGTTGGATAAAATGAATTTGGTCTAACTCTAATATTAATGCCATTAGACAATCGCAAAGTGCTGATAAAACAATGAGCTGCAGTTAAAATGGAGTCTTTATTAATTACTGACCCACCACATCTTATTTGAACAGTTTGCGTGGAAGATAAATAATTAAATCTATAGTTGAATATTATGAGAGCCATTGATGGCCAGCTGTTTGGCACCGCTTCAGTACCACCTACAATACGAATATTTGGAGCTGCGTCTGATATTCCACATTCTAGTTTTAAAAAAAAATTAAATTTATTTCCCAATTAGTTTGATGGTAATACCATCACAGAACGGAGGTGTTCCTCCATTTGGGCATTTTTGACATAAACAATGCTGAAATAAAATAAAAATGGAAAAAAAAATCAAAATCATGTTAAATTTTTTTAGAGGTTAGTTTGAAGTTATTCAAACCATTTTATAGATAATTAAAAAATCCAAAAAAAAAAGTTCATTTTCGATTTCAACATTAAATTAACAAATAATTAGAAAAATTCAAGCGTAAAAAAATACCAAGCATATTTTATTCAAGCTTATTCAATAGATGATTTAAAAGAAGTGTACAAAAGTAGCAAAAACATATATATAACCTTACATTAAATATATACATATTAAAAAATTAAATTTGGAATGTTTTTACCCATTTCTTGAAAAAAACATCACATAAACATAACGAGAAAGATTCATCTAAAAATTAATAAACAAAACTTTTTTCTTTTTATTTCGTACCATGAATAAAATTTTAGAGCAAGAAAATTTTTCGATTTTAAAAAAACTTAAAGAAATCGAATGAAAATTTAGCACGCATCTATGCAATAAAAGTTAACGAATTGCTTGTAATCTAATGCAAAAATAAAGAAATTCTAAAAATTTAATTCTAAATAATCCAATGACGAAATCTTATTTAAGAAATTAATGACAAATACAAAAACTTTAAATAAATGATAAAAAATTATTATTCATTAATTTATTTGGTCTATTTGTGCCGAACTAAAGCTGCTTTGGACTAAAAAAAAATAATAAAAAATCAGGAAAAAATAAAATGCAAAAAGAAATTAAAATAGATAAATTGTAAATGATTTTACGTAAATTTATGTAAAACATAAAATTCCATTGAGTAAATTTTTGTAAATATTGTAAAAAAACAATAAAAAAGCGTAAGAAAATGTAAATTTATGAAATTTATTTTATCTCATGTTTAGTTTAAATTTTGGTGTGATTAGACCAATCTCAATTTTTTTCAATTACTATCTTGATTACCTTTTATCTTTTATCGCCATTACCAAAATTTACTCTAAATTTTAAGCACAAATTCTTTTGTTTTTTATTAATAAATTCACTTTAAAAGAATATGACAATTATGTGAATTGTTAAAAAATCATGTTTCAATATTTACAATGAAAAAGAAATTTAAACAAATAATTTTATTTTTTCCTGAATAAAAAAATTCAAGACTTATGATTTTTTTATATATTTTAATTCTATTCTTAAAATAAGTTAAAATCTTGACTTGTTTTTTTTTTAAATTTTTGAAACAAGTCTAAGTCCGGAATTGCACTTGACTTGTGCAATTGACTTGATTGACTTGACAACAAAGACGTTGGCATTGGGAATTAAAAAATTCGAAAAAAAATTTAGCAAAAAAACAACTTGATAATTCTACTATTTATTACATAGCTTCTAAAACAAATTCCAATATACAACTAAATAAAGAATTAGGGTAAAGGGTAAAGTCAAATAAAAATCGGGGAAACTCATACGAAAAAAATTTTTTTTCGACCAACCGATAAAATCATAAAAAAGACTTTTATTTCTGGGAAAGACATACAAAAAATTCTTAAATCTGGTAAAGTCATATAATACTCGGGTAAAGTCAAACAAAAATAATTATTCATTATTCAAGTTTACAACAAAATAAGCTTGCTAAATTTTTTGGAAAAAACTCAATAACTACAATATCAATTTAATTTATATTGAATGAACTGTTGAATACTTAAACACTTTACACATGTCACGTCTTACAATTTATCAATTTTAATTGTCTTTTTATTATATTTTAACTTATTTTAATTTTTCTTATTTTTTTCTTATTTTGTCTTAATTTTTACTTATTTTATTTTTTTTTAAATCTGAAGGAGCTTTAGCTCGGCACTGATTAAGCAAATAAATAATAATAAATTAAATAAATAATATTCTACTAAAAAATATTTCTGCTCCTAATTAACATAATAATTAGGGTTGTTAAACGCACTAAATTTTGAAACATTGAATTTTTTTTTTATATTTCATAATTAAAAAATGAAACTTCGATTTGCCTGCATACTTTAAATTTCTTACTTGAAAGCAAAATTTCAATCTTTTTATTTTCTCAGATTGAAATTAAAACTTCAAGATTAAAATTTAATATCTTGGAGTAAAAATTTCAAGCATTTTTTTCTACATTAAGAGACTTTAAAAATAATTTTAAGTCCAAAAATTTCAAGTTTGAAATGTCTAATTTTGAGATTTTGCATTTTCCAAATTATAATATATTTACAAAAATATCAAATAAAACTTCTTTTCAGCATTTTGTATTTTTTCAATTTATAACTAGAAAAAATATTAAAAATTCTTACCGATAGAAAAAATTCTAATAATACCGAAACCCTAACTTCTATTAACCAAGAAAAGGCGAAAAGCAATTGATTGAACCAAGATCTTGGGTATGGTTGCATTATGCGTCTGAGACAGATAAAGCTTAAGCAAAATGCAGGATTTGTTTAAAAGAAATAACTATTTACAATGGTTCTCCAAATGAGGTTTCAAAGTATTTACTCAAAGTTAAAAACATAACCCAAAATTCGATTGTTAATGACAAACCATCAAAAAGGCGTTGTTTAGATTTTGAAAATTGAAAACTTTTTCAGCAATGCAGGTTAAGTTCAAATGACCAAAGAAATCTGATGAAACCGTCTGTTTTAAATATGGTCAATTTTATAATGAAAAACAAATTTTAAACTCTTTTATTTTTTAATCCAATTTAATTACTCTCAAGTTCAAAATTTTTAAACTATAATTTCCTTTTTTTATAAATCGATTTTATGATATCGAAATTTTTTTGTGTTAAATTAATTCTCCAATTTAATAAATTGCACAAAAAGAAAATTTGAAATTTCAAGGTTTAATTTTTTCAAACTTAACAAAAAATTTTGAAGGTTTTTTTACTCAATTAGAAAAAAACGATTTTCAAGGTTTGGAAAAAAAATTCAAGTGAAATAATTTTGAAAAAACTTCGAAATAAAAAATTTCGATTAACAACCCTAATAATAATTGCTTCTTTTTTTGCTTCTAAAAAATAATAATTTGCAAATTTAATTTGATTAATTTTTTTAAAATTTTTTATTAAAAAGCGCACAATAATTAGGGTAATATAAATTATATTGATATTGTAGTTATTGAGTTTTTTCCAAACAATTAAGCAAGCTTATTTTATTGTAAACATGAATAATAAATTTGAAAAATTAAAATTAAACGCTTGCAAGATACTTAAAAAATTGAAAAAAAAAATATTTTTGTTTGACTTTACCCGAGTATTATATGACTTTACCAGATTTAAGAATTTTTTGTATGACTTTCCCAGAAATAAAAGTCTTTTTTATGATTTTATCGGTTGGTCGAAAAAAAATTTTTTTCGTATGAGTTTCCCAGATTTTTATTTGACTTTAAACCTCACCCAAAGAATTAACCATCGAATACAAAAACAATTTTAATTTAATTGATGTGATTGAATGGTATAATTTGTCAACATTTATTTGGACAGTTGAAATATCATCAGATTGGAGACAAAGCACGTGTACATTTTTATAGAAAAAGCTATGTTTGTAAACATATATTAGCTTTATCTTGTAAAGAAAAAAAACTCGAATGACATTCAAATGCACATGATGTTCCATTAGGTCAAAAAAAAAAAAGGGTAATCCTGGAAAAAAAAATTACAAATTCAACTATCTGAATCTCAATAGCAACAGTTACAATAAGAAGAGCAGCAACAGCAATAACAACTAGCTACTCGATTGGAAAATTCTTTTCAATAGTATAACGTTTTATCCAATGTTATAAATAGTGAAAACATATCAAATCCTTTGCAATTAGATGAACCGACTGATTAAAATTTTGGTCAAAATTATCAAGATCATGCACAAAAATCTTCAAATGGTCCAAAACGTCGTGGCAGACCTCGTGGTTCTACAACTTAAAATACAGAAAAAAGTTCTGTCAGAAAATCAAAAAGAAAGCGAAAAAACTAAAATTGATATTTCCATATGAAATTTTTATATTTTTTGTCTGTACTAAAGCTTAATTTTTCTATTCACCCTTTCAATTTTAAAATGAATAAAATTTTATGAAAATATTTATGGTCATTTTTTTATACTTTTATTTTTGCTATCATAAACATAATTTTAAAAGCAGGCGAAAAAAATTGCTAGCAGAAGAAATAACGTCCTTTTTTAATATGCAGTGCTGGTACGATACCTTGAATTCACCATATTTTACTTAAATTTTGGTAAATTCACGATATTTTACCATATTTACCGCAAAAAATGGTAATCTAAAAATGGGTATTTTTCGTAAAATAACGATAATTATTGTAAAATTCAGTGAAAAAAAAATTTCCAAAATTTCTCGAAAAAAAACGATTTTCATGAAAAAAAATTTTTTTTTGAATTATTGAAAAAGGATAAAAATTTGATTGAGTTTTTTGACGAAAATTGACGTAATTTTTGTAAAAAAAGGTGAAAAATGGTAAAAATTCAACAGAAAAAGGAAAAATGGATTTTTTATTATTACATTCTTTTTGTTTTAAACAAATTATGAAAATTAATATTTTTATATAATTTATAAATAGTGTTGGGAACCGTACAAACGGCCATTGATGCGGCCAAAAATTTTTTTGGCCGCGAACAAGACCGCCTTGACGGACGGTCATAAAGGCGGACCGCCACTTTGGCGGCCAGACCGGCGGCCAAAAATTTGGACCGCCGAGTTGGCCC
>QEOQ01000114.1:410195-484439 GCA_010279815.1 Brachionus plicatilis | reverse complement strand
TGGATCCTTTAGAATAAATTTCACATTTATTATTTTTCCTAGATCGGTAATTGAGAATTTTAATGATTAAATAAATATTTAAATCTAAAATAAAAAAATTGTCTAATCTAATTGAAAAAAATGACAGATAAACTTGCTCAAAAAAAAAGAATGTTTCAATCGATTCCAATTTACCAGCGAGGGGTTCTTTAACAGATATCGAAATTATCAACTCAATTTCAAATGCTGAGAACAAAGATGACAGTGATTCTGAAGTCGAAGATATAACAAAACTAAAAAAATCAGATTTTAGCTCAAAGGATGCAATCGAAAGAATTAATGATTTAAAAGATTTTTTTCTAAATAAAAAAGAAGATTTTTCCAACGTTGTTGATTTTTTGTTTAATATTGAAAATATTGTACTAGAAAAATGTAAAACCAAACAATCCAGTATTACAGATTTTGTAAAAAAGCTAAATTTTAGTTTTATTTATCTTTTTTTTTTAAATTTTTCAATAAAAATTTTAATTAAAAAATAAAAATTGCCCATCCTTTTCAATGGGATTTCGATAAAACTAGTTTCGATATAACGAGCACAAAAATTTTCGCCCAACTTGCTAGTTATACCGAGGAACGACTGTATTCAAAATCTTAAAGTTATATTTAAAAAAAATTTTTTCATGAAAATCGGTTTTTTACGAGAAATTTTGGAATTTTTTTTTTTTTACTGAATTTTACAATAATTATCGATAATTCACGGTAATTATCGTTATTTTACGCAATATACCCATTTTTAGATTACCATTTTTTGCGGTAAATATGGTAAAATATCGTGAATTTACCAAAATTTACGTAAAATATGGTGGATTCAAGGTATCGTAGCAGCACTGTTTAAAAACGCTCTTGGTAATTTTTTTAAAGAGTTGAAAAAAGTCAAGTTAAAAAAATCAAATATTGAAAGAGATTTTTTGAAAGTGGGCGCAGCCCCCCGCCCTGGCTTGTTTAAATATTTTAAAATAATTTGTACATTGGGTATTTTTAAAACAACATGGCCCATATGGTCGCGACCTAAAACCGAACCATCAGCGGAGCAGAACCATATCACTAACAACCATCCTCATGTAAGAAAAATTGTTCCAATTCAATGATTCTCTCTAAAATGCTAGACGCAATCTAATACACATTGATTCATACAAAAATGTGATAGTATGTACTTAATTATTTTATCTTTGACAAAATATTTTGTAATAGAATCTTTTACCAATCGAAAAGACATGAATCAATTTTAGTGCCAGTTTGACGTAACGAAATAATTAAATTTTATAAAATACGTCAAACATTGAGAATTACTAATTGAATTATTACTCAACTAAAACTATAAAAAGTATCAAAAAAATTCACTAACCATAAAAAACAAATAGTTTTAGAAAAGAAAGAAATTCCAAAAAATGTCATATTTCAAATTTTTAAATATTTCCGGTATGGATCATTCAATTGATAGAAATGAGTACAATGCATACCATCAAAATTCTAATCCATATTCAAATCCTTATTCCAATTATATAAATTCACAGAATGATTTTTCTTTGGTTGACAGAAACCGAAATGGACGCATTGACTACCATGAATTCAGAGATGCAGAGCACAGAAAAAATGGATACTATCCAGGATACTACAATTCTAACTTATTTGGAGGATACAGTTATTAAACTTATGATTAATTTTTTTTTCAATTTTTAATAAGCTTCCTGATTTTATTTTTTCAAGATTTAGCAAATAAATTATTTTTGCATTTAATTCTTCTTTTAAAATCTCAAAATAATTAGTAACAATCTTCAAAAAAGTCTAATTCCCTCAATCTTTAAATAATATAAATATGAGTTAGAACTTTACCCAAAAATATTATCTTTGTGTTACCAAAGCTATATTTAAAGTCAAGATTAATGGATGAATTTAAATAATTTGTTTGTTATTTTTTTCATTAAGAAATTTACCAACCAAGTATGGTTATTTTTTTTTAAACTCCATAGATTGTGTAAAATTTTAAAAGTATTAATTAAATAAAAAAAGACGAAAATATAGTGAATAAAATAAATCTGTTAAAAAATAAGATTTTTAATAAATAATTCATAAATTATTAAATAATTCAATAATTGAATTACGTAATAGCTTATCTTACAATGGTGTTCCAGGTTTAGTAATTTACGAAATAAAAAGCGATGATTTTTTTTTAAATATGAAAACAGAAAAATCAATTATTTTAAAAGATGATCTAGTTAAATTCGTTCCCAAACATCTTTCCTTAAAAGAAGCTAGAGAAAGGGCATCTAATTCAATCAAAATGGATAAATTAAAAAAATAAAATGTTAATCCATTCGGGTTCCGAATCAAGACACATCGACATACTCATAATTGAATTTTTTATTTGATATAAAAATTTTTCAACTTTTATCTTTTTTTTTTATTTTACTATTTTCTTCTCAGTTTTGACTTGTTTTTAATCTGAAGTAGCTTTAGCTCGACACATGTTAACAAAAAAATAAATAATTAATTTAATTCAATCTTTGATTAAGTACAATTATATAAAATCTCAAGCTATACTTTTAGATTCATTCTTTTTTGTGCTACGCTGACTCATTTTTATTTTTTGCTATACTTTTTCGATTCAATAATTTTTATTTTTAAGAAAAAACAAGTTAAATAAAAATCAAACAGCTTTTAAAATAGGTAATGAAAATGATCATTTAAACCTATGCTCTAATTTTTGTTTTTTTAGTTTGCCAATTTTAACATAAATAACGTAATTATCCGAATTTAGTGACATGTCACTCGATTCGGATGATTAATTTATTTTAAAATGAAATGTGAAGATTTAATAATAATTATGCTGTACAAGATCAACTCAAAATTGTGTCGGATCGAAAAACCATTTCTCAAAAAAATACTGGATTAAAATAAAAAAAAGAATATTTATTTTGTTTTGTTTTAAAACAAAATTCTTAACTTTCATATGTTTTGATTAAGGTAAATAAAAAACTTTTGAAAAAGATCTTATTTTTTATTTAATTTTATTTTTTTTTATTTTGTATCGATATGACTTAATTTAAAGAGTTCATTTTTGCATTGTTATGTTTCTGAAATGACTTTAAAAAAAAATTAAATTTTTTTTTGAAATAAATATTTTAAATAAATATTAATAAATATTTTTAAAAGTATTTACACTATCATTCAGTTTTTCTTGGTCTAAAAGTATCCCGTGAAATCGTGAAATTTATTCAAATTAATGAAAAATAAAGATTCTTGTTAGGAAAAAGGTTGAAGATCTTTAAAACTAGAAAAAGAAAAATTCAGATTTGTCCAAATTCAGGGAAAAAATCCAAAAAAGTCTGACACAACTAATGACCGACATTTTTTTTAAAGACTTAAATATTTTAAGACTTGAATTTCACAATATTTGCAGGTGACACAACATTAAGTTACTCAAAAAAGATCTTGAAACTGTTGATCTATAGTGTTCGAATTTTAGAATAAATAACTCAGAAAATTAGAGTAATTTTGATAGGAAAAATATTAACTTTTCTAAAATATTTTGCAGGATTTTTTATGAACAAAATATTTTATCCGGATTAGTTATTATAACAACTTAATTCTAAGTTTTTAATAAGTGATGACAGAATTTTAACAATTAAGTTAAATAATTTCTTTAACGACTATTTAAGAAAAATTCGATAATTTGACCTATTTTGTTGAAAAAATTTCTTTAGATAAAAAATCTCTTCAGTTTCTCTTAATTCTCTGTAAAATACTATGTCGTTTATTTCAGATATCCCATTAAAAATATTTTTCAGGTATTTTGTTTTTCTTAAATTTTCTTTAAAAATCTTTTTAATTCTCATCACTTTAAAGAATAAAGATATTCTCGAAATTAAAAAAAAATTTTGTGAATAAAATTATTTGAATAAAAATTTCTTTACTTTTTCTATATTTTTTCTGTAATGCTTAATCAGTTTACCCTTTCAAAACATTTTTAGAGATTTTTTTTAGTTTTTTTACAGATTCTTTAAAAAAATTTTTAGAAATAATTTTTTATCTCCAATTTTAAGAAATTAATCAAAATAATAATAATTCTTATTTATTATTTAATCAGTTTTATCTGTGCCAATCTAAAAATCCTTCAGATTAATAAATAATAAAATAAAAATACAAAGAAAAAATGATATAAAAGTAAAATAAGTTAAAATAAAATATAAAATACAATTAAAATAGACAAATTGTAATTAATGACAGGTGAAAAATGTTTGAGTTTTGATCAGTCAGAGGAAAGAAAGAAGAATTAGCAAGATAACAATTCTTATGAGTTTTTTTTTAATCTGAAGAAGAATTGTGAAGACTTTTATGCTAAAATTTCAAAAAAATTCTGATATATGGCAAATCTATTTGCATTAGACAACCCAAGAGTGTATAAATTTTTTGATATGAAGCCTGATCTAGCAAATTAAAAAAAAATCCGAACTTAGACTTTTTTTTGGGACTTTTAAACAACTCTGAATTTTTTTCTTTTCTTTTCCTTTCTTTTTTTCTTTTCTTGAAAATTCTAACAAAAAGAATTTTTTTCTTTTCTTTTCCTCTTAAATCGAAATAAAAGTCGACTATAATTTTAAATTAGTCGATTTTTAGTCTGCTTTAAAGAAGTATAGCCGAGTTGAGTTGACTTTTCAAATTTAAAGGCAACTCACAACACTAAAATAATATCATTCAATTTAATGTCAATTTGTTAAGCGAATGATTGGTTCAAAAAGTTTACACACATTACCCCTTTAAATGAAGCTATTAACCATATCTTGGGTCATATCATTCTTAAGCTCAACATTATTCAATGTAAATGTTAATAATATACTTAGTGGTTCTTTCAAAATCAGTGCAGGGGTTCCTCAGGGATCTGTACTTAGCCCTTTGCTGTTCAACATATTTATTAATGACATTCCAAAAAAAGACAAGGCTAATACCTGCTACTTCCTTCTATTTGCAGATGACTTAGTGACATTTTTTATCTTTAAGAAAAAGGGTAATATCGAATCACAAATAAATAAATACTTGAGTGAATTAGAGCCATGGCTAACCAAATGGAAAATGAAAATTTCAGTCGAAAAATCCTCTTGTATAATATTTTCAAAAAGCAGCACATTACCTAAACTCAAGCTTAAATTCTTTAACAAAAATCTTCCCTACTCAAAATCCATTAAATTCCTAGGCGTAACATTTGACGAAAGATTAAACTTCATTAATCAGGTTAGCGTAATTAAACAGAAATGTCAGTCCCGGCTAAACATCATTAAAATTCTCTCTAATAAAAAATGGGGTCTGAGTAAAACTATTCTAAGCTTAATTTACAAATCCCTTATAGGTTCAGTTATTGACTATTCCTTTCCTCGTTTAAATGTATATATCGAAAGTAATTTAAAGAAACTCCAAGTTATCCAAAACTCTGTATCCTTAAACTTAAATATGACACCCTCTCCGAAAGGTTATTCAACTGTACCCTTAAAGATTTGAAGATGCACAGGGTCGATAACCGTTTGTTTGATTTAGGCGAGAATTATATTAGAAGAAGTCTGCAGAAGCAAGTTCCCCTTGACTTGTGAACGAGTTTAAACTCAACTTTGAGTCTAGAGATATAACATATCCTACTCCATTGTGCGGTTATTATCTTATAATTGATCAACTATATCCACTTATTCAAACTCCTCTTTAATCTAATTTTTGAACTTTTTTTAAATTTTTAACGATACTATCTTATTCTTAAACATTTTTTTTTTTTTTTAATATTTTGTAATATAATTTAAAACTTTTTAACTTTGCTGAAGGAGCTTTGGCTCGACCAGCTACACAATAAAAAAAAAAGGATCAATTAGTCAAATATACTACAAAACTTTCTTTTTAGAAAAATTATTTAGAAGCCCAAGTTGTAAAGAGTTATTTTTCTACACAAGAGAAACACAAGTTCATTCTAACAAAAAGAACACATCATTTAACAACACAGAATTGTTAAAACTCTAATCGAGTTCAGTTTTAAGAATACAAACTATGGTCTCATAGACTCATTGAAGTCTTTTATACACAAAAAAAGTCAAAGTTTAGAACAAAGGAGTGATCTTATTTACTGGTACCAAGTTCTAAATAATCTACTAAAAATTTCTTTCTAGCATTTAGTAAATTTCAATAATTAAATTATTTACTAATTCTATTTTCTAAAATTCAAAAACGAATAACTTTAACACTTCTTTATTTATTTTTTTGTTTTGTCAATGTGACTTAGATCTTATCAATAAATAAATAATAATAAAAATATTAATAATAATAATAACTTAATTACCCTACAATTTCAATTAATAAAAGTGAAATTTTTCTTTTTTAAAATATTTTTATTGGATAAAAAAAATGCAACATGATTTATTGAAGAAATGACCAGTTATAATTAAAGCAGAAATTATTTAATCTAATCAAAATCTTTTACAACTGCTATTCATAATTTTTTTCTATTATAAATATTGCGCTAAAAACTCCATATGATGATTATTTTGACAGTCTAGTTTAAGCCATAGTCAT
The DNA here is from genome assembly GCA_010279815.1 of Brachionus plicatilis. NCBI lineage: Eukaryota > Metazoa > Rotifera > Eurotatoria > Ploima > Brachionidae > Brachionus > Brachionus plicatilis. Next base: position 477,854 of record QEOQ01000114.1, on the reverse strand, counting down.
TCAAATTAAATTCCAAGTCCGGTCTTTGAGTTGATTAAAGACTTGTGACTAGTTAATAACTCTTCTTTTTATGTTCTTAATATTTTTTAATGTTCTCTTAATTTTTTTTAATGTTTTTTTTTAACTTTTTAATCATTTTTTTGTTTTATGATTTTTTAAATTAAAAAAATATTAATGTACCATTTAGACGTCAAAAAGTAGTAATTTAACGATAATCAGAACTTTTTTGTATGACCGAACGATTGTGACAATGTCATTTCACATTTGAAATAAAAAAAATAAAATTAAATAAAAAATAAGATCTTTTTCAAAAGTTATTTCTTTACCTTAATCAAAAAATATGAAAGTTAAGAATTTTGTTTTAAAACAAAACAAAATAAATACTCTTTTTTTTTATTTTAATCCAGTATTTTTTTGAGAAATGGTTTTTCGATCCGACACAATTTTGAGTTGATCTTGTACAGCATAATTATTATTAAATCTTCACATTTCATTTTAAAATAAATTAATCATCCGAATCGAGTGACATGTCTTTAAAATAGAGTACTCTATTTTAGTGACATGCTGTTATAACATATAAAAGATTCTATAGTGACATGTCACTAAATTCGGATAATTACGTTATTTATGTTAAAATTGGCAAACTAAAAAAACAAAAATTAGAGCATAGGTTTATATGATCATTTTCATTACCTATTTTAAAAGCTGTTTGATTTTTATTTAACTTGTTTTTTCTTAAAAATAAAAATTATTGAATCGAAAAAGTAAAGCAAAAAAAAGAATGAATCGTAAAAGTAAAGCAAAAAATAAAAATGAGTCGTAAAAGCGTAGCACAAAAAAGAATGAATCGTAAAAGTATAGCTTGAGATTTTATATAATTGTACTTAATCAAAGATTGAATTAAATTAATTATTTATTTTTTTGTTAACATGTGTCGAGCTAAAGCTACTTCAGATTAAAAACAAATCAAAACTGAGAAGAAAATAGTAAAACATAAAATAAAAAGATAAAAATTGGAAAATTTTTATATCAAATAAAAAATTCAATTATGAGTATGTCGATATGCCTTGATTCGGAACCCTTTAAATATTCTTTCACCGGTATGTCAACCAATGTAACAGAATTACTTGGCCTTGCTCCAACATATCTCTGACTCAATTCAAAAAGTCGAATCAAGAGTATTAGTAGCTGAAGTTTATTTAAATCTCTTGATCCATAATGTTTGAAGAATATCTATTTTCTTAAATAAAAATTTAAACACTAAATTCCTAAAAACTTAAAAATCTTTTTCATTTATATGGAAACTCTAGTAAAGTAAAAAAATTTTTTTGCTTTGTTTCATTCAACATTGATATTAAAAAAAGAATGTATTGTTAAGTTAGATTTGTCAATAAAAAATATTTTATTTTCCAAATTGGTAAACTTTGGAACAAAAATTGAAAAATATTTTAAATATTCTGAATAAAGTTTAAACAAGGTTTATTTATTGATAAAAATAAAAAAATTTGAGTGATCTAATCAAAAATAAAACATGGGCAAAATTTCAATGTAAATCCTGTATTCCTCTTTGCTAATATTCTTATTATTTTTGGTAAGAATTTAAAAACCAAAAAATAATTTGATAAACTTTCAAAAATTATTTTTAAAATCATATTTGAATTAATTTTTTAAAATCGAAATATCTTTTGAACTGAATTTACCTAATTGACTCGCAATTTTACGTCAAACTTTATTTTAAAACAGAAAAAACACACTTTTTTAAATCCTATTTCTCGCTTGATTCTTTTTAAAATGAACAAAATAAATTGATATTAGAAAGTTTAAAATTTTCTCTTCAAAAGTTAGCTTTCCTTTTTTTGATTAAAAATTTTATTTTTTTATCCATATTTTAAGAAAAACTACCAACTTTTTTATTAAAAAAAATGGGAAGAGTTAGTAAAAGAAAAATATCTAGTAGGAAAAATGTCAAAAAAACTTAAAAAAATAATTAAAATGAAGTTTTTAATGAAGCAGTTGTTAATGAAGAGTCTTCTGAATACATGAGTATTCAACAACAAGAGGTTACTGACCATTTATATGATTTCGGAATGATTAAATACAAAAAAAATCAATCAAATTTTGGATGTATATCCAACGTTGAAGTAAGGAATGCATCGACGCAAACTTCAGAGATTGGTACTACAAATCATTTAACAATGGTTTTAAAAAAGTTTAATTGGAACAATATAGCGGACTTAAATTCAATACTAATTGATAGCCTAGACATTTGGAATTCAATTTATAATCGATTATTTAGTGTGATTTTTTATCTAGTTTTACGATTATTAAACGTTTGTTTCGAATCTACAAGAGAAATATTAGCAATTTAGGACTAATGGGAATCCAGAGATGTCATGAATGGGCTTTGACAATAATCGATGAGAATATTAAATTTAGTGATATAACATTGGATGAGCTGAAGGCAAAACTGCAAGAACATCAAGCTTTTATGACGAGAATACACATCTTCAAAAACTGGCTACCGTTTATGACTTTAAAGTGTTATTTTGTCCTAAATACCACTGTGAGTTGAACCCAATTGAAGGCCTATGGTGTTACTTAAAATCATATGTGAGAAAAAACAATGATCAAGATTTTAGTAAGCTTCTAGATCTTATTAAAGATAAAAAGTTAAATGTAAAACTTTGGAATATTTTGGGTCGCATTAGATATGTATAATAATGACTCAAGTTATCAAGAAGTTTTAACGAAATTATTCGTGGCTAAATCCAGTAGTTTGATAATTTATTCGATTGAAAGGATGTCAAAATTTTTATTTATCTATTTGATTTTTATCTGTATAATAAAATAATTTTACAACATTTCAATCAAATAAATTATCAAACTAATGGAAAAAAAATGTGCCAAATGTTGAATAAGCTCACAAAAATATGATTGGTTTTTGGAAAAAACGTTACGCTTGATTAATTTCTAATAAATAATCGATTCAAAATCGTAAATTTGATTTTTGCTTTTTTTCTAATGAATAAAATCGTTTTATAGTCTATAAAAATAATTTTAATTTTAATTTTGCAATAATTAAAAATGACAAATTCTAACTATTCTTTCTCTCTAGTCCTCATTTAGTGAAGTAAAGTCGTTACTGCAGACAGAGCACGCTAACACTTAACTACTATATAAACCACTGCTTGATATAATTTCGGATTCCATTTAATAAATTATTAACTAAATTTTTGCTTATTTCTTGGCTTAAATCCCTTAAGTCCAAATCAAGACTTTACACGTTTAATTTTTTTTGCTTGAATTACAAAATGTTTTCAATGTTGAAATAACATTGAAAAAGTGCAATGTTTCAAATAATTTTTTCAATTATAAATAAATATTTTTAAGTTAATATTGCAATCATGAAATAGTTTGTTTTTTCTATAAATTTTGACTTTGGGTTGATGATATGATAATTTTTAAGATAATATTTGTAGTTTAAAAAACTATTTAAGTCGTAACTGCAGGCAGAGCACGCTAACACTTAACTTCTATATAAACCACTAACTACTTGTTATAATTTCGGATACCATTTAATAAACTATTAACTAAATAAAATTAAAATTTTTGATCAAATTTCAAGCGCTCAATCTTGCTCAAAAATATTTTTATGTGAAAATTTTATTTCATCGCAGATTTTAGATTTTTTTTTATATTTCAAAGCTTTAGTTTTAAACTTTTGAAAAAAAATTGCAATTTCTAAAAATATATAATCACGACACGAGGAAAATATATAATCCTTTATGAGAGTGAAATCGAAAAAATGCTTGGGAAAAGAACATCGAATTTTATCCGATACAATTTGATACGAACCAATACAAGCCCCCAAAGAACCCAATGTCACATGCTAAAAATTTAACATATCAGAGTATTTTGTCCATTTTGGCTAAGAAGGTAGAGTACCAATTCTTACAGAACTGGCAATTAAACCAATCGGTTTTACTTGTTATTTCGATAGAGCACCAGGCAATTAGAACAACAGCGACGCGAGGCTGAAGTTGCCAATCAACGGGCTATCAATGCCCAAACCGAGTTGGCAAAAAGCAGCCGACTAATGGATAACCCGCGGAATCAGATTAGTCGACTGGAAGTCAACCAACAGCTATTACAGACCCAACTGGACAACAGCCGAGATCTGGTTCGCGACCTCCTGGTCGAACAAGGGAATGATGGTCTTCGCAAATTCAAAGACCGAACATATGGAACCAATTCCTAGTTCAGAATTTGTGTCCATTCGGCAACTCGCCAGGCCACCATCGACAAAGAGAATTTGGGAATTTGAAAAAAATATTGAAAATTCTTTTTTTAACTTTTATTTATTTTTTAATTTATAATAAAATTGAAGGAAATTAAAATTAATTTATCACCCTTCAAATGTTTGACTTGGATGAACTAAAAATGTTACAAAAATTTTACCTACTCCATCTAACTTTAAATTTTTTACCTACTTATTTTTTTTTGCTATATTTTTTTTTAATTTTAATTAATCAATTGAATTATTAATCTATATTATTAATCAATATATTTAATATTAAATTTTGTTTTTTTCTAAATGGATGAAAAACTATCAAAATAGGTGAACAATTTTTAGATTGGGTGAACTTAAAGTTTACAAAACTTGAGAACAAGAATTGTTCCAGTAAAAGATGAACCATTGTTCACCTAAACGACTAGACCCGTAAAAATTTGTTATTTTCTCTATAAATTTAGTTATGATTTACGCCGTAAATCTTTTATTATTATTTAGGAAAAAAAACGGTTTTTTTTCCTAAATAATAATAAAAGATTTCATTTTTTTTAAAGTTGCATCTCTATCTAAAATTAAGATTAAAGTATTTATTACATGTAATAAATACTTTACTTTACCTATCCGTACTTTACCTATTTAAAAAGGACCCTTTTTTCCTAGGTATTAAACATATTTCTTTAAATATTAATATTTTCAGGTACTAAATCAATATGGATCATTTTTATTTTTTTAAGTTTTTTTTTTTTATATATTAGTATAAAACTAAGGGACCAAAAATAAGGTAAAGAAAATTTATTTTTTGAAATATTTTAAGCATTGTGAAGTTTCGTTCAAAAAGTTCAGTTCAAAATCTTAAATTCGTATATATTTTGAATGGAATGAAGTGATAAAATAAAAATTTAGCACATGATGTAACAAAAAATGTTACAGGACTTGCTCAAAAAAAAACAAAAAAATTTCAATTAACCAATTATTGATTTTCCAAAAAAACTGAATGAATGTTTAGTTGGTTTTGAAATAAAAATTTCGAAATTTAAAATTAAACACTTACAAAAATTCTAAATATTTCAAATAAAACTTCTTTTTTTACAAAGACAAATAAATTGTCCTAAATTCGATTGATTTTAAAAGTCGATGATTGATTTAAAGAAAACTTTCAGAATTTATTTTCAAGGCTACTTGGTGTAACAACTTTTGTTACACATTGTTACATATTTTAAAAGGGGCAAATTTTTTTCATTCATCGAAAAATTTCAATTAAGAACTTTTTGAATCTTTTTAACAAAACTTCACAATGCTAATATTTTGAACAATTATATTTAATTAAAAATTAAAAAGAAAATACTTTTGCTACTTTTGCTCATTAAATATATGCTTTAATTCAGTATCTACTGTATTATTTTTTCTGATTCATCTATTTGTTAATCTATCTTTCAGAAATTAATAAAAATAAAAATTAGGTTAAAAAAATTTAAATAAATTAATTAAAATGATAAAGTTTAAAAAATAATAATAAGAAAGGTTAAAAATTTAAATATTTGAATTTTCAGTTGAAGAAAAGAAGAAAAAGAAAGGTGACAATTGTACAATGGAGTGGGGCATTCAATTAAACTTGATTCGATACCAGCTCTCTTTTCTCCAGAATGACTCAGTCTTACTTTAACATTTCTTTAACTCAATTCTTCAAATCGCACAAAATTAAAAAGAAATGCTGAAAGAGATCAAAAAAAAATGATCACGTGTTTAAATAATTTTTTATTAGATAACTTTTCTATTATATGAAACCTTGAAATTAAAAGGATTTTTGAGCCTTCAATTCAGCTGAAAAAAATTTTAAAGTTTTTTTTAAAGACTTTATTTAAAAATTAATTTTAATCAACCAAAAATTTAAAACTATATTTTTGGAAAATTTTTTTTTAATTATAAAAAAATTTATAAAAATAACTCCAAAATAATTAAAAATTTAAAAATTAAAATATTTCGTTAAAGTTAAACAAAATTTAAAGCATAAAAGAAAAAAGAAAAAAAACTTGTCGAAAAATTAATAATTGTAAATGTTGCAGTTGGAATTGATGACGATGACGCAGTTGGAATTGATGACGATGACGCAGTTGGAATTGACGAATTTTCTAATATTTAAATTAAGAAAAAATTATTTAATTTCATTTAATTAAATTTTCAAACATTTACCTTGAATAGTCTTTTTAATCCAATCAATAAAAGCACTTGTCTTGGCAAATACTGTTTCATTTTTGCAACCAACTGCGCCATAGCTAGTTATACCTGCCAGCTTCCATTTGTCACCATCTTTTACCACCAATGGACCGCCAGAATCTCCTTGGCAAGTGCCTTTATTATTTCCTCCACCGCAAATAGAATTTTTAGTGTTATATTTTATTGCAAATTTTTTTGTACAATACGAATCATTATAAATAGGAATATTTACCTCCATTAAAAATTTTGAAGAAGCACCGTTTCCATCTAAATTTCCCCATCCAGTTGCCCATGCCATTTTATTTGAAAATTCACTATTTGATTCAGGTAGACAAACAGGTAAAATTTGATCATTAAATTTTATAGATTCCTTTAAGACAATATTTATCACAAAAATGGTTCAATTTTTTAGAAGTTATACTTTTAATTTAATTAATGCTATGTCATTTTGAAGACCTTCTGTTTGAAATTTTGAATCATCATAATCTGGATGTAAAATTATTTTAGATGCTCCGGTGGCTATAGTAAAATCTTCTGATTTTTCTTCATCATGAAGCCCTAAATAAATTATGTAAAGTGGTGGATTTGGAAGGATATTTTGTTCTAAATTATAAACACAATGAGCCGCAGTGAGAACCCATTGGGAATCAATTAAAGATCCTCCACATTTAAATATTGAATTAAGAGTCCAATATTGAACATAAACTTGCCATCCCCAATCTTCCGGATCTGCTATTTGTCCATTCACAATTTTGTTTAATCCTTTTCCTCTTATCTCATTGATTCTTTTCCCACATTCCGGAGGGTTAATTGCAGCAAATACTTCATATTCATATAACAATATCAAAACAAATGTAAATACAAATTTTGGCATGTTCATATCTTTAAAAAAGACGAGCCTTTTCCTAGTCTTTAAATAGGGCCATTATTTAATGCTTCAAATGTTTTAATCAAACAAATTAAAATTTTATTCTTATTTTAAAATTTACGAAATTATATTGATATGAAAAACTCAAATGTTTAAATCAAGCAAATTAAAATTTTATTCTTATTTTAAAATTTACGAAATTATATTGATATGAAAAACGCAAATTGGTTTTCCTAAATGCAATACAAAGTTATGTGCTTAATTTTACATTTTTTTTTATTTTTGAATAACAATCAATTAAATTAAACAAATAATTTTTAAACATTTATTTTTAAATTTCATAGTTTCATAATAAATTGTTTTATAGAATCCTTTTATAAGTTATAATTTAATTTTAGATTATGTCACAATTTAAATTGATGAAAATTGATTAACGACTGCAGATTAATTTTTGAAAATTCATTTAATAATTAAATTTTATTAAATTAGACTTTTACATTTTTTTTCTATTGTTAAAAACTTTCAGCGAATTTAACTTGCTCAATTTATCCAAACAAATTAAACTTTGATAAAATCAAAACTTTGTAATTTTTCTAAGCTTACCTAAGAAATTTTAACTAAAAAATTGGAAAATCAAATTTTTAAGAAAAATATTCAGAAAGAGCCAAATTCAGTCCTTTTTTTAACATATTTGAATATCTGTCTAACATATTTGCTTTTAATTTTGCAATTATACCATTGTGTGATGTTTTGTCAAAGGCTTTCTCAAGATCGAAGAAGATAGCTCCTGTTAGTTGATTGCGATTGAATCCATCTGTTATTGATTGTTTTAATCTCAATATGTGATCTTGGGTAATATAAATTAATATAAATTTAATATAAATTAGAAAGGAGAAGGAATTATGAATATATTGAAAATTTAAGCAAAGTAAAATCTTTGATCAAATTTCAAGCGCTCAATCTTGCTCAAACATTTTTAAATGTGCAATTGATTTTCATTGCATTATTAGAAATTACAATTTTTTTTCAAAAGTTTAAAACTAAAGCTTTGAAATATTAAAAAAATCTAAAATCTGCGATGAAATAAAATTTTCGCATATAAATATTTTTGAGCAAGATTGAGCGCTTGAAATTTGATCAAAAATTTTACTTTGCTAAAATTTTTCAATATATTCATAATTCCTTCTTCTTTCTAATTTATTACCTCATTTTAAAAAAATAAAATGAGGTATTTCTACATAAAAACAAGAATTATCAACAAATGAATATATCTGTAAAATATTGAAAATTCTTTTTTTAACTTTTATTTATTTTTTATGTGTACCAAGATAATTCTTCTTCAAAATACCCAAATGCACTCTTAAATCTTTGCGTTATAAAAAAATAATAAAAATTAAAGGAAATTAAAATTAATTTCACCCTTCAAATGTTTGACTTGGATGAACTAAAAATGTTTCGAAAATTTTACCTACTCCATCTAACTTTAAATTTTTTATCTATTTATTTTTTTTTGCTATCTTTTTTTTATTTTTATTAATCAATTGAATTATTATATTTTTAATATTAAATTTAGTTTTTTTCTAAATGGATGAAAAAATATCAAAATTGGTGAACAATTTTTAGATTGGGTAAACTTAAAGTTTACAAAACCTGAGAACAAGAATTGTTCCAGTAAAAGATGAGCCATTGTTCACCTAAACGACTAGACCCGAAAATCAAAACTTTGTAATTTTTCTTAGCTTACCTAAGAAATTTTAACTAAAAAATTGGAAAATCAAATTTTTAAGAAAAATATTCAGAAAGAGCCAAAGTCAGTCCTTTTTTTACATATTTGAATATCTGTCTAACATATTTGCTTAATTTTTATGACATGTCGCAATACAGTACTGCACAAAAGTTTAGACGCACAGGCTTTTTTAATAAGTATAATTCGTAAGACATAAAAATATTAAGTTTTATTTTAGAAATATACAAAATAAAAATCAGTTTTTAATTAAACTAACTCTGCTCTTCAAATTGATATAAAATATATGATAATTCGATTTTAAACTTATCTGAAAAATTGAAATTAAATAAAAGCCATAAAAATGTGAGTCAAAAATTTTTGCACAAAAGTTTAGACGCACATCATTAATCTCTAATTAGAAATCGATTAATTAGCTTAAATGAATTGGTAAATATCTTAATTTAGAGATTATGCAGTAAGTGTTAGATTCATATATGAAACATTGCTATTAAACTTTCTGCTTAGTGTCTGTGGCATTATAAATTACACCCGGAAGATATTAGCAATCTTGGTTAAAAAATGGGTAAAAAAAGCGTTACCAATGAAGTTAGATGTCAGATAATTGGTCTACTAAAAGATAAGACCAAAAGTAATAGGGAAATAGCAAAATTGGTAGGAGTATCAGAAAAATGTGTGAGAACAACAAGAAAAAATAATGATATCTTTGGCACCCCAAAGGAATCAACAAGGCCTGGGAGACCAAGAAAGCTTACTTATAGGGACCGAAATAGTTTATTTTTACAGGTAAGAAAAAATCCTACAATAAGTAATAAAAAGTTGGCCTCTGAGTTTAATTCTAAGTTTAAAAATGTTAAGGTAAGTAGAGAAACAGTAAGGAGATTTCTAACTAGTAAAGGAATAGGAACTTATACAGCTCTTAAAAAGCCATTGCTGACGGCATCGGATAGAATCAAAAGATTAAAATGGTGTAAAGAAAGACTGAATTGGACAGTTGAACGTTGGGGAATGGTAATTTTTAGTGATGAATCCAATTTTGAGGTGTTTAATAGGAAAACAAGGGTTTTAGTAAAAAGGTTAAGAAAAGAAAAATACGACACAAGATTTGTTGTACCAACTCTACAAGGTGGTGGTGGATCCGCAGGAATATGGGGATGCATCAGCGCTAAAGGTACAGGATGCTGTCGTATATATGAGGGGCGAATTAATCAATATAACTATAAGGAAACGTTAGAAAATGAACTAATGGCATCTGTTGATATTTTTTACCAAAGAGATGATCCTTGGTTTTTTCAACAGGATGGGGCTCCAGCACATAGAGCAAAGCTAATTAAAGAGTATTTTGATGAGAATAATATTGCCCTTTTACCATGGTGTGCCAGATCACCTGATCTTAATCCTATCGAGAACCTATGGTCATATATTGATGCAAAATTGGTAGAAACAAAGTTGACCTCAATCGAACACTTAAAATCGACACTTCTGAAGGAATGGTTAAATGTACCTGATGAATATGTGAAAAAATTAGTTGAATCAATGCCAAAACGTATTCGTGCTTGTTATGATGCAAAAGGTGGTCATTTTTAATACTAAAAATGCGTATGCGTCTAAACTTTTGTGCAATTTTTTTTTTCCGAAATTTTATCACTATTTTTTCTTAACTAATATATTCAGCTATTTTTTTTTCTGTCTAGTTTTTTTTGCATTTTTATTTAATTAATTATGTTAATTAATAAATTAGAATACAGAAATATCCTTACTAACCTTCTATTCTGTAATTAATTGATTGATAATTTATTTGTTTAAAAAAAATGCGCATGCGTTTAAACTTTTGTGCAATACTGTAGAAATAACGACATGTTTCTTATCGAACGTTAGATTTAAAAAATAAATAACATTATGTCGTTCTGATTTAATTGATAAAAAAATGTAAAAATTCAGTTCAGAAGATATCAATGAAAAATATGCAATCTTTGGTTCGACTCAAACGGTCTAAATTTAGTCGGATAAGAAAAATATGTGAATTGGCAAGAACGGTCCATTAAGTAAACAAGTATTTTAAATTAAAAAGTCAGTTCGGCTTTCAAGGCTTAGTTGGATAAATTAATAGGTTCGTTAGCAGCGAAGATAAAGCTCTAAACGTTTAATTTTTTTCTAAAAATTTTTTAAGCACAAATTTTTTTGTTTTTTTAATTAAAAAAATCACTTAAAAAGAATATGACAATTATGTGAATTGTTTAAAAAGCATATTTCAATATTTTCAATATTTCTTAAAATAATGGTCGCGAATTAAAACCGAACCATCAGCGGTGCAGAACCGTACCACTAACGGCGCAGTGCCGAACAATCATTCTCATGTATGAAAAATTGTACCAATTCAATGATTCTCTCTAAAATGCTAGACGCAATCTAATACACATTGATTCATACAAAAATTTGATAAAATGTACTTAATTATTTTATCTTTGACAAAATATTTTTTAATTTTCTCTTTACGTAATAACTTATCTCACAGTGGTATTCCAGGTTTAGTAAAAACAAGATAAAAAATATTAAAAAATATAAAAAATCAAGTTATAAAAAAATTTATGTCTTTTAATTTTCATTTTTTTAAAAAGTCAATGTTCTGACAAAAAAATATTTAAAAAATATATTTTCAAGTCCAAGTCATACTTTGACTTGTTTTTGACTTTTTCATGACTTTTATAAAAATCTGAATGTCAATTATTAATTTGATTTAAGAGTTAAATAATTACAGTCATTATTTAATCATTCGATGAAGTGACCTCTGTGTCGGGTCGGATCCGTTACTCAAAATTTCTTAGAAAAGGAGACGCGCGCATCCCTATTATCCACTTTGATAGAAAGGGATACATTTTTATTCAATCATAGGCTATAAACTTAAGATAAAATCAGACTTGGGCAAAAGTCAAAACAAAAGGTCAATTTAATTTCTTTTCAAAGTCATGTCAGTGACTTTACTTGAAAATTTTGGAAGTCAAGTCGTTTGACCAATTTTTATTTTCATTCCATAACTTTTCTCATAATTTTTTCGAAGGCCAGCTTTGGTAAATGTTGTGTAGCAAGTTTTTTTTTCGTTAATTTTAAATCCCCATTTTTTGCAGTGTTCAATGATTCTATTCACTCCCTTTTGAAGAATTATTTGAATTTCCCTTTTACAGGTCTTGAGTGCCCAGATACAGAGGTCGTCTGCGAACAATGCTATTTTTACATCAGGAGGAATACTATCACTTTTTAAGACGTTATTTAAAAAAGTCGATTTATAAGTGACTTTTTAAGAAGCTTTTATAGATGGATTATGAGGGACTCTTTTTCCTTAGACAATATTTTAATTAAATCAAGGATTTCATTTTTTAAATATATTAATATTTAAAAGTTAATTTTTTTTACAAAAATTAATTTGAAATATTAAAATTGATTTTAAAAATATTTTTTAGAATTAAAAAAAGAGAAATTTATTTACAAAATGGTGAAACAAATAAAAAATTAATTATTAAATTCAATTTTGGTCGAAAATAACTATTTGCTTGTCAAATTTAATAGAAGAAAAATTCATCTTTAGGACTATCTCTGGTACCTTGTAGTACTTTTGGACATAGCGACGATTTTTTTAAATATATCTATAATTAATTTGAAAAAAAAACAGATGACCTAAAAATTATGATAAGATAAGTCAGAGCTGGTCAAAAATTAAAGTCAATTCTGAACTTAGAATTTATTTTTTTTAATAAAGTCAGGGTCAAAACTTTTTTTTTTAATTTTTTTCAATAAAAGGCGCTTTTTTGGGTTTAATTTAGTAGACCAATACTCAAAATGTTCGAAATTTTTTTCAAGCAAAAAGAGCAAATTATATTGTTTAAGTTTTTCACATAGCCTAAAGAATTTTTAAAAGCTTATTCAACATTTGGCACATTTTTTTTCATTAGTTTGATAATTTATTTGATTGAAATGGTGTCAAAATTTTTATTTATCTATTTGATTTTTATCTGAATAAAGAAAAATTTTAAACATCATTTCAATCAAATAAATTATCAAACTAATGGAAAAAAAATGTGCCAAATGTTGAATAAACTTATAAAAATATGATTGGTATTTAGAAAAAACGTTACGCTTAATTAATTTCTAATAACGTAAGATGGGGTAATTATTTAATTGGTTAATTGGGGGAGAACTTTTATTTTGTGAAATTGTATGAGAACTATACATCCAAGAGAGAAAAGAAGTATCATTTTAAGTAGCTAACAGGTCAAGGAATCCAGATATATAGTTTTTATTTTTCGTTTGTATACCATTCGTCTTAAAATCGATCAAGTTCGAAAAACTGGTGAAAATCAATCAAAAGTATAATTTGATTTACGCGCGATAACTTCGGTTCGAAATGAGATTTTGCAAAATTATTTAGCCATTGCTAAGACCAACTAGTAACAACTTCAAATTAAGAGACAGAAAGAAAAAATTTTTTTTTTTGAAGCCAAATTCTAAATGGGTTATTTTTAGGGGTAAAACGGTTAAATAAGTTACCATATTTACCCCGGTTTTTAACAAAATTACCCCAAATTTTAACCACTTTAACTCTTTTACCCCTAAAACATTTATAAGACGTTTTTTTTAGTTACTATGCAAAATTTTATTTAAAAAACATATTCTTGAAGTCTAGAGAAACAAATTAGAGCGTTTTATTAAAAAATGAGTGCTAAAAAAAGTGAAAAACGACTGCAATAATTTAAATACAGCGTCAAAAAGTTTAAAAAAACACAAAAAAAATTTCTTTCTTTTGTTTCATTTCTTTAAAAAAAATGCCACGCTCTTATGAAGCTTTGTTTGCCAAGTAGAATAAAAAAGAATCAAACACTAGAATTTGTATGTGCTGAATGCTAATAGTAAAAATTCTAAGAAAATTTTCTTGTTAAATTTCTAAAAATTGATTTTAAATTCGTTTTGTTTTTAAATAAATATTTTTCTTATTCAATTGTTTCTAATTTATCCAAGTAGATAAATTTTAATTTTTTCTTTCATTTTTACGAGTCGAAAATTAATAAAAAAAAAACAAAAATATTACTTTATACTTCTATCTCTCTTAATTCTTTAAAAAACGGCTAATTTGGTGATGTATTGGGGTAAATGAGTGTGGTTTCGGGGTAATTGTGTGAATTTCCGGGGTAATTTGGATCAATTTCGGGGTAATCTAGTTAACCCATTTAACCAAATTAGCCCTCACATATTTAACCACTTGGTGCAATTTGGTGATTTGAAATTTTGGGGTAAATAAGGGGTTCAGATTCGTGATCCTCGAGTAGAGATCTATCCGAAAAAGCAATAAAAAAAAAATAGGTCACCCAATATGGCTAAATTACGCTAAATAATCGATTCAAAATCGTAAATTTGATTTATGTTTTGTTTTGAAGTCTGATTTTATCTTAAGTTTATAGCCTTTGATTGAATAATAATGTATCCCTTTCTATCAAAGTGGATAATAGGGATGCGCGCGTCTCCTTTTCTAAGAAATTTTGAGTAACGGATCCGACCTGACACAGAGGTCACTTCATCGAATGATTATATAATAATGATTATTTAATTATTTAACTCTTAAATCAAATTAATAATTGACATTCAGATTTTTATAAAAGTCATGAAAAAGTCAAAAACAAGTCAAAGTATGACTTGGACTTGAAAATATATTTTTTAAATATTTTTTTGTCAGAACATTGACTTTTTAAAAATATGAAAATTACAAGTTTAAGGAAAAACAGAATAGATAGAAAAGCTAAATTTTATCTTTTATTTTTTTTTCCCAATTCATTATCTGACTCCTCTACAACATCAATTTTGTTTAAATCATTGTCTAAGACAAAACCAAATTTCACTTTTGCTAAATTTTGAATAAATTTTAGTTTTTTGCCAAGAGGCAGTTGCTTTCGTTTAATCTGCAATTTGAAGTTTTTGAGTTCTTGTAGCCCTGTGTTATACTTAGCTATTATAAAGGCTAGATTCCTGAAAACAGTTTTCTTTATTTGTTTGTTTTTTTGGATTCATTTTTGCTTTAGTAAAATTAAAAAAAATTTGGTTTATTCTAATGTAATTGAATAATTGACTGAAAGTTTAACTAACTTTACAAAAACATCAGAAAATTTTATTATAAAAAGTGTGATTTTTTAAAAAAAAAAGTAACACAGTTAATAAGCATGGGAAAATTTATTTCTCTGATTCTCTTAATTTTTTAGCTAACTTTTTCACACCTTTGATTTTTAAATAGTAAGGATATGTGTCATAATGTCTAATTGCGGCTCTTTTGAATTCCATTGAATATGCACGACATATTCGGTTATCATTTTTCGATTTTAACATCTTATTTACTTATTGTTGTTAAAATTAATACATTGAAATATTATTATTATTATTATTGTTAAATTAACCTCCATTGAAGGTAAAAGTGTAAAAAAAAAAATAAAATAAAATTTAAATATATAAAAAAAAGGTAAAAAAAAAAAATTAATACTAACTTTGAAATATATATAGCCAAATAATATAAACGCGTCCAAACAAAGACCGTCCGTTCAAGCCTGTTTGCGGCTCGGAATCGTCAATCCCAACCGACTAATACGGCCTACTTAGTCGACCCATCCGACCTAACCGGCCGACCGGTCCGACCTGACCGACTTACACGGCCGACCTAGCCGTCCACACCGTCAGATATTGCCGGGCGACCCAGGCGTTTAATATTTTAAACAATTTTATTTAAGATACTTATTATTTATTATTTAATATAAGTTGAAAAAAAAATTTACTTTTTTCACCTGGGAATTTCCTAGTTGGGCAATATTTTATTTAAGATTTCAAAATGTTAAACTCATTTAGGATAATTAGCTCCCATTAAAAAATGTGCCAAATGTTGAATAAGCTTACAAAAATATGATTGGTTTTTGGAAAAAACGTTACGCTTGATTAATTTCTAATAAATAATCGATTCAAAATCGTAAATTTGATTTTTGCTTTTTTTCTAATGAATAAGATCGTTTTATAATCTATAACAATAATTTAAATTTAAATTTTGCAATAATTAAAAATGATAAATTCTAACTAGTCAAACTAGGTACCGGATGGTAAAATTAAATTTGAAAAAAAAAATGACCAATATCTATTCTTATTAGTGTTCGGTAACGGAGGAGGGTTCACCGGAAGGCTCCGGAAAAAAATCAACGGAAGGTTAAACGGATGAGCGTAAACGGAGCGGTTGAATTTCCGGAATGACACCGTACGGAACGGAGATATAAACGGTGACAATAATCGGAGACGAAGGTTGGAACGGAGAAAAATTCCGGAGACGGGAACGGAGGACCAAAACGGAGCGGAGACCGAGACGGAGGACCAAAACCGAGGACCAAAACAGAGAGGAGAAATAGACCGAAGAGAACAACGGAAATTGAGCACTTGACCAAAGCTTGCAAAATAAAGATAATTGAGCTTAAAAAAAATTTAATTTTTAAAATTAATAATTTTAAATCAAAATTTTATAAATTAAATTTTTTTTAAAGTTCTAATCTTATAAATTAAATTTACTATCACATCGGTTGTTAAAAAAATTTAATAAAAAGTCATTTCTATTTTTTCCAAAAAAATTAAAAAAATTATCTAGATAATTAATTCTTTTTTCACCAAACTTTTTAAAACAAAGTAGCGATGGCAAAATTCTAGAAGTCTAAAGAATGCTTGCTGCAAAATTCACTCAGTTTTTTTCTTGCGATATCTTCTTTATTTTGTAAGCTTTGGTCAAGTGCTCAATTTCGCTCATTCTCTTCGGTTTATTTCTCCTCTCTGTTTAGGTCCTCCGTTTCGTTCTCCGCTCCGTTTCGGTTCGGAATAATAGGGGTAAATTTTACCCCTATTATTCCTTTCAATAATCCTTTTTTTATTTCCTTTTCCGAATGCAAATCATTTGGCCCATTTCAAGCATAATTTACCTAATTTGCAATTTAATTTAGATTGAATAATTATTTTTTTTTGATTGTTTTTTTTTTTAATTTTTAGCAAATAAAAATTTAGAATAATAAATTATAATTTTTAAATATTTCCGTTGTTGAAAACCTATTTCACACTTATCTTATCTTTTTTACCGATTTTATTTTCCGCCGGTATCACAAAGCGTTGTGGAAAAACCCCTAGGCCTTCTATTTTTACTAAAGAGTTTAATTTCAAAATGAAAACGTTTGCAATATTAACTTAAAATTATTTTTTTATTTGAAAATTAAAAAAATCTTTCTTTCAATGTTCGCACTTTTTCAATGTTTTTCAACATTGGATACATTTTGTTATTTAAACACAAAAAAATTAAACCATGTTGAATCTTATTTTTATATTAATAATCAAGAACCTTTATTTTGCACTGTTGGATGCGGTCAGATCAAACCGGTTCATTTCACGGACAGTTTTTTGCGATCACTTGCCCGGTCAGCTTAATGGTCAAAATTTTGGACCGGAAAGCAGACCGGCCGAAAAAAACGGGCGGTCAAATATACGGCCAACATTTTGGCGGGCAACAAGCCGGTCTGCTTGGTGGTTAAATAATCAGACCGCCAAGCTGACCGGACAACTGACCGCCCCTATAAAGTTGCCCGGCCAATACGGACACGATCAAGGTTTTTGAAAATTTTGGCCGGTTAAGTGTCCGCTTGTACGGATCCCAACTCTATTATTTTAGCCTATGCTAATTCATTAACTAAAATTACTGATTTTTCACCAATTTTACTAGATAAATAGAAAAATTTTTAGCCATGTTAAAAATTGCTAGCATTTTGGCGTTCACATAAAAATAAATAAACTCAAATTTTTTGAGTGAATTTAGACTAATAAATACTTTAAAAAAATACAATTCCATACAAAATTTCATTTTTCAGAAAAATATTAAGGTTCACGAAATTCAAAACTTTAGTGCTATCTGAATTTCACATTTTTGACTCAAAATTCGTAATCTACGCCCTCGAAAACCTCAAAAAAAAAATTTTTTACACCCAAGGTTCCAAAGATAGCAAACCCTTTAAAAAGTTGTTGTTCTTTTAGACTCAAAATCTCAAAGATAAAACTTAAAAATACTAAAAAAGTATATATATTCTGGAAGAGCATAAAATTCTCTACATGCTAATGTAATTTAGAAAAAAAAAAAAAGGGTGTGGCGGTTTTTGTGGGCTAAAAAATGGAAAAAAGAGTCTTTTTTCTGGTTTAAATCGTATCTCCTCCGAGGGATCAATTATGACCCGATTTATTTATTTTTTTTTTAAATCTAGACAAAATTCTGAACAAATCTATGGTTTTAATTTTTTATTTTATTGCTTTATTTCTCTTTAAAAAATCTCTTTAAATCATGTGATTTTTAACAAATTTGTCAAATTTGTATTCTTTTAATAGAATTTTTAGATTAAACTAAGGAATTCGATATTTTTAGGTGCTCAACTACTGTTTTTTTCGATTTTCCTGAAAAATATGCTTTTTTTGGAGAATGTTTCATGGGATGTTTTTTCTAATAAACGATAAATATATAAAAATTATATTAATTATTTTTTTTATTAGAAAACGACAAAAAAATTTACAAAATAAAGTACAATTCAAAACTAAGTTGTAGATTTCCTTTCCTCGACTCTTTCTTTTCTTCAATTCTTCCTAAAGGAAAAGTGAGGAAAGGAAGAGTTGAGGAAGAGTCGAAGAACAAAATGCGTACAAGTTAGTTTTAATTTTTAGCGTATTAAATCATAGAAAAAAAGGACTTTTTTAAATTCTTTCTCTAAAGATTTTTGAAAAAAAAAATATTGTAAAAGGTAAACAAATGGGGTTAATTTTTTTGGGGTGACAAAAAAACTATCTCGACTGACAAATAAATTTATTGACTGACTATTTAATAAATTTGTACTGGTAAAATTATCTCTATTTTACTGACAAAAAAAACTTTTTGTGGCGACAAAATGACTTTTTCGACTGACAAAAATGTTTATTAAACATACTATTACAGTGAAACCTCTCAATTTGTCCACCCTTTAATTTGTCCACCTCTATAAATGTCCACTTTTTTCTTTCCCCAAACTTTTTCCTCTCTAAATAGATGTAAACAAACCTCTTTTATCTGTCCATGCTTTATGTGTCCACTCTCTTATCTTGTGTCCGCCAAAATCAGGAAATTAAGAACTTTTTCTATGTAAAAAAAACTCTATCATTATAAACTTAACAAAATTATTTCTTTTATACTAATTTTCTTAATTTATTATTATCAAAAGCATTATGTAATATACATAGAGATGAAATAAGTTATTTTTGAATCTCATTTAATCGTAAAAAAAAAACTTTAAAATGTCAAAAAGTTTTATGATTAATTGTCCTGAAATTTTTTCGAAACATTTTAAAGCATTGGAAACTGCTTATATTGAACAAGAGCTACAAACAAATAAGCAAACAAAAATATTAAATTTTTTTAAATAATTATTAATGTAAATGACATTTGTATGTAAACTGTGTAAATTTTTATTTTTTTGAAATAGTGAATTTTTTAAATAAAAATCTTTTCATTTAACTTTTCATTCTATAGGCATCTGTAGGAACCTCTCTAATTTGTTTACCTCTGTATGTGTCCATTTTTCTACTTCCCCCGGCGGTGGACAAATTAGAGAGGTTTCACTGTAAATATAAAAATACAAATAAAATATGAAAAAATTAAAAGATAAGGAGAATAAAAAATAGATTAATTTGTCTTTTGCTTTTTCGTTGGCCTTTCGTTGGCGTTGGCTAAAAAAATTAGTAATATATAAATTTAAATGCAAAAAACTCTTTATATTGCAGTAAAATGCACAAAGTATGATTTACTATAATCTAATGCTAAATGAATCTAATGCCAAAAATTTAATGGCAATTACTTTAATGTCAAATCGTTAAATAAGAAAAAAGTATCAATAATAAAATAAGGAATCTATTGTTTTTTCTTAAATAATGAAGCTAATGCCAATTTTATATTTAGGAAATTAATGTCTTCTCTTTAAATAAAGAAATTATTGCCGAATAAAAATTAAAGAAACTAGTGCTAATTTATTTATTTATTTAATTGAATTAACCTCCTTTAAGGAGAAGTAAAAGAAAATAAAGATAAAATTTTTTTTTGTGTTTTTGTGTTTTTTTAAAAAATGAAAAATTATTACCTAAAAATAAAATTACAAAAATAAAAAAGGAACATTAGTTCGAAAATAGAAAGTAATGACAAAATTTTTTTGATTGAATTCCTTGATTTAATTAAAATTTTTTGATTATTAATAATCAAGAAATTGAAACCGCTTTTTACATAATATAGATTTAAACTTTCCAAAAATAAGTAAACCATTCTATTCCATTCTATGTTTTGCATTACATCTACTAGTAATTTCGGAATCGATAATATAAAAAACTCTCATCCCATATTTATATATATAAATTTTCGATATTGGTGGAGAACTGACAATAAAGACTCTTAAACAAGATATGTTTGTAGTGAAACCAATTGCTCTGCCAGTATTCGTATTAAACAGAACAAACTATTGAAGCAAAATGAAAAGCATTACCATGATTCGTTGACAGACTCCGAGGACATTTTACTCAAGTCAACTCAAAATCTAAAAAAAGAGGTAACAGGAGATATAACAAAATCAATAAAAAAATGTTACAACAATAGTTTATAATTAATTTTATTTAATTTTTATCTAATTTTTGTCATTATTTTAATTGGCATTATGTTACTTTATCATTAGATTTTTTTGACATTATTTTCTTATTTTGAAAATTAGCAATAAATCTATTTAGCATTATTTTCCTAAAATGTTTTTTGACAATAAAATATTTTTGCATTATTTTTTTTGACATTAGAATCATTTTAAATTAATTTACAGATTACCCAAAGGATTTAGTTCAACTCCGCAATTTAATCGCAGAGTTTTTGCAAAGCCTCATGTAATATTTATCTAAAAAGAAAAACGTAGATCCATTCTGAGTAGCCAGAGGATTTCCCTCAAACTAATAAAATAATAATAATAATAATGTAATATTTAGCATTTTGCAAAGAGATTAAATTAAAAAGCATACAAAAGTTATAAAGAAAAATATATTTGATCTGATATTTTTGATTCTTAACTTCGAGATGCCAATAATTCTTGGCAAAACAAGTAAAGATGTCTCAACTTATTTTTCGTCTCTTTTTAGTGTTTTACAAAAAAATTTTTTTTTTCAGTAATATACAAAAAATTGTTCTAGTTTATAAAAAAAAAATTTATTTAAAAATTAAAAAATGAAAAAAAAATTTCATATGTAATTAATCTTTTGATGAATTAAATAAAAATCTAAAAGATATTACATTTTATTTTTATAAAAAAATATTTTAAAATAGATTAAATCTTATAAATAAATATTTATATTTAAATGAGAAAAATTAGGCATAATAGCTCGGTGAAATAAGAATGTCCATCAGCATTGACAACTGGCTCTCATCGAACTTAAGCTTGTGCTCCGACCAATTGTCGTAATGCGTTCGCCTAAATTCACTCAGACACTTTCTAACTGAGCTCTGAATGGGCACTTGATCGTTGGTAAAGCTGCACAAATAAGTGACCACTTCGGGTAGATAATCCGGTACGTCGTACGGACACGAGTTAACGATCGAGCACAGACCCACAATTCCTCCATGTTTCTTCACCAAATTGGACATGTTTGTCACAATTTTGCCCGATTCCTTATCTTTTTTTCTAGCTTTTATGACACTCAAACTTTTTAGCTTTGACACAAGCTCATCATCAACCTGAATAAAATTCGAGTGAATCAGAGCTGTAAGTGCCAGACTTGCGCACACTCGAACCTCCAGTTGTTCGTCCACTAGAGAATCTAATATTAAATTTTTTATAAAAATTTTAACTTCATTCTCAACTAGGAATAGATTAAAAATGCCAAAATTTTGCAGCATTTGCACACCAGCCAGTCTGGACATCCAACTCTTCATTTTGACTATGACAGCCAATTGATTGATGAATTCTCTAGAGCTTGTTTTGTCCATTATCCACATTGACAAGGCTATTCGGATCATTGGCAGTTGGGTTTTAATTGTAACCTCTTGGGCTGCGATTTTGTCTACACTGCACAATTGAGGTATCAGGCGTATTATATGACGGTTGACTGGCTGATACGACTTGTAAATGTAATAGCCAAACCACGCAAAGATGGTTTGTAAGCAGTTGATGGCCGATTGGTGCTGTGGACTTTTGCTATCGGCTAATTTGGCCGCTTCATCTTCCACAGAATCAGACACTGAGCTGAACAGCTCGATTCCTTTGTCTAAACGCTTTTCTAAGTAGTCTATGAAGCGTTTCATGTTTTTCATTTGATTTTTGTTTTTTTGAATGTTGCTAGAGCTGTTTATTGAAGCAGAATAGTCTACATCTGTCACATGACTTAGAGCCAAGCAACTTTTAATAAAAAGTTTAATTTTAATTTTAAAAATTTTTTTGTGGGCATTGTGAATTTTCGCGCAAAAGTTCCAATACAAAAATTAAATTCTAAATAAAAAATACTAAAGATTTTTTTGTCAGTTTTAAAAGTTGAAATAAAAAATTTAAAAAATTATTTAGCAATAAATTGATTAAATTGGATTCTCGATTATCGAGGCCCATGATTATCGAGACTCGAGACTTTTTATATAAATTTTTGTTTCCCGAATTTTTTAAATCCTTTTACACGTAAAAAAAAATTGATTATCGAGACTCGAGTCTCGATAATTTTTTTATTATCGAGACTATATTTTATAATAAAACTGAGACTTTTAATGTAAAGTTTACTTAATTTTCGAGACCTAAATTATGTCTTATCGAATATTTTTTCAAATGTCAATTTTCTATGTTATATATAACATATGTTATTGATGATTCGGAAAAAGAAAAAGAAGATACAGTAAGAGCTGTTTCAAACAAAGAAGCAATAGGTTATTATGAAAAATTATTTAGTTATTTTGAAACCCATTCTTCAGATTCTGAAAGCTATGAATGTGATTTAGATCACCTTGCTGCGATAAAAATCAGAATGGATAGCTTGAAAGAAACAAACAAATCTCAAAAATTGATAACTTCATTTTTTGATTTTGAATCTAAATGATATTAATTTGTATAATATACTTTAAATTTTTTATTTTTTTTAAATAATATTTTTATATAAAAATTTTCGAAGCTTTTAATTAAAATTGAAAAAGTCTTGAATATCAAATAAAGAGACAAAATTATCGAGACTAATATTTTTGTTTCCCAAACGAGTCTCGATAATCGAGAATTCACTGTATTTTTAATCAAATTGTATGTTCATTTAGAATTTAAAATTAATATTTTTGCTAGTTGTATTTCTTTACAATTATAACCACCTAATTCAAAATTATTTAAGTAGCGATGACAGAATTTTTTCATCTAAATAAAATAAATTACCAAATTACAAAAAAAAATTCCAATTTGAATTGATCATTGAGCCAAAATGAAATCTCAAAATATTGAAATTTTTTTTGATCATTTATATTTCCATTATTTATTAATTTTTTTTATTGAATTTAGTGAAACATAT
The DNA here is from genome assembly GCA_010279815.1 of Brachionus plicatilis. Taxonomy (NCBI): domain Eukaryota; kingdom Metazoa; phylum Rotifera; class Eurotatoria; order Ploima; family Brachionidae; genus Brachionus; species Brachionus plicatilis. The sequence goes on along the minus strand of QEOQ01000114.1, from coordinate 454,127 downwards.
ATTATTTCCTCGTCAAATTTTAACAAGCTTAATTTTTTCAATTTAAAGGACATTTTGAATCTGAAAATCCTACTTTGATTTTTCATTTTTTTAAAAAAACCATTATGATATTTGAATTCTACGACCAAAAATACATTATAGTGCACTTGATTTTTAATTTTTAAATTATGTCCTCTTTGGGTACTAGGGACCGGAAGTTGACCAGCTCAAAAAAGTTAGTATTCAAATTCATATAACTAATGAATACAAAAGCTTGATATAATAATCGACCCCTCTTTTGATTTCCTTCAAAATCTGCTTGAGTTAAAAGTTAAAAATTAAACAAATTCAGCAAATTTTTTCAAAAAATTTTATTTTAGTTTATTTAAATCTAGAGAATAATAATCAGAGAATAATCGTTTTTTAATTATTTTCATATAATTTTAATCTTGCAGCATCAAAACATAAAGAGTCTATTTTTGCCTTATTTCTTGTATTCAACTTGTTTTCATAAACTTCCAAACCAAAATACCATATAATACTTGCTATATGTGAGCGACATCCTACAGTTCTTGCACCCACTTTATGCAAAGAAAATCTTTTTAAAATAAATTGTTGCTAAATTTGTTTAATTTTTAACTGATTATTATATCAAGCTTTTGTGTTCATTAGTTATATGAATTTGAATACTATTAACTTTTTTGAGTTGGTCAACTTCCGGTCCCTAGTACCCAAAGAGGACATAATTTAAAAATTAAAAATCAAGTGCACAACAATGTATTTTTGGCCGTAGAATTCAACATAATGGTTTTTTAAAAAAATGAAAAATCAAAGTTAGATTTTCAAATTTAAAATGTCCTTAATAAAAATTATTGTAATTTTTGGAAGATTTGTATGAAAATTCACAATGCTTTTATAATGCATTATTTATCAGCCTTAGCATTGTGAAATTTCATACTAAACTTCCGATATAACAAGAAAAAAAGTTTATAGCTTTCATTTTAATGGTCTAAAACTCGTTTAGCAGATGATAAAAAAGTGAAAAAACTACTACTGCGGAAGTCTGCAAAATCTGTGAGAATTCTGCAAATTTGCACCCTATCTAAAATTAAAAAAATAAAAGGGCAATTAATTTGCGCAGATTTTGCAGACTTCCGCAGTAGTATTTTTTCGGCACTATCAAGTTTCATCGAAAATTTTTGTATTGAATAAAGGAATTTTTTTTCAAAAAAAATTAAACAAAAATTGTATTCTTAGAAAAAATTGCATAGAAATTTTTTCAATGTTATTTTAGCCTTTAGGTCATGTACAAAGATGTCAATCAATTAGATATAGAATGTGAGATTTGACTTGAACTTTATTTTTTTTTCAAAATCAATATAAAACTTTACAGTGCTGATACGATGCGTGATTCTGAGATAAATTACATAATTTTAGGTTAATTTACGCTATTTTATCCTATCTGTAATTTTACCGTATTTTAAGTATAACTTTTGTAAAATTATGTAAATTTACAAATTTTTGGATAAGAATTGGCCAAACCCAAAAGGGCCACAAAAATATCATTTTTTCGTTTTCAAAAGAAAATATTTAAAAAAATTTTATTTTTAAAGCTTCAAAAAACTTCACGTGAAATTACTTAAAGACTTTTCAGTTAAATTATCAATTTAGATTTTTCCTCATTTAGAATTGTTTTTAAAATGATAGTAATAAATAAATGTTGTAAAGAATACTCTAGAACAGACAAGAAGCACTGCGCTAATTATGTGACAGAGCTACTTTAGAATAATCAAAAAACTTTAAATTTTGTTTAAAAATGTACTGTACATAGTTGCATCTACTTTCAAAGTCTGCTTATGATGAGCAAAACCCTACAAAATGCACCACAATAAATTTAAAGAGTTTCGCAGGCTTAGACAGTTGATGCTAAATTTATTAAAGGTGCAAAATGGGTGCTAAATTTATACTTAACCACAACCATTTTTTACTACAATATATATTACCTTTAAATAATTATTGATGAATTACATGAATTTAGTAGTAAACAAAGATATAAATTTATAAAAGCGTTCATCTAAATTAAATTTATCTTTTATTTTAGTTTTTTTCGCGCAGATAAAAGGCTAAAAAAAGCAAGTTTATTCAAATCGAGAATTTAAAATTATTTTATTTAATTCAAATTAATTGTTATTGCAGTAAAAAATGGCTGTAGTTGATCAAATAATTTAAAACTGACCCTTTCTTATTAATTATTCGATGATTTATGTTTTTATTACAAAATTTTACCAAAAATTGTGTAATTTTACGAGCTTAAGAAAATGAACTTATTTTAATCAAATTATTAACAAGCATAAGAAGTGTCCTTTTGTGTTCTTTTGTCAATAAGCAATTAACTTAATTTAATTTAAAATTTCAATTTTTATTGTTCATTTTTTTTAAAGATACTTCGCTCATTATTTTCACTGAACCAAATTCCGGCCTCGCCCCGGACCCCTTTATTTTATCTCATATTTTTTTAATATAAATCTAATTTTTTCATATAACTTTTTCTTAAATAAATTTTGAAACTTAAATAATTTTTTCTTAATAATTTTTGGTTAATATACTGGAATTATCAAGGTTTTAAATGGCAAAGTTTTAATTTTTGACCAAATTTCATTTTTCAAATTTCATCACAGATTTTTATATTTTTATATCATTTCAAAGCTTTATTTTTAGATTTTTGAAAATTTGATCAAAAATTTAACTTTGCCCACTAAATCGGAGAACAATAAAAGTTTCATTTTAAATTGTGTGGAACCATCGTGATTCCACATCAAATAATAGAACTGCGATAGTTTAGAAAATATAATGAATTAAAATACATTTAACAATATAATAAAGTTCAAAGATAAATTAAAGTACAAATAGCTAACCAATATTCACGTTTTTTTTACGGAAAAAAATAATTCATCGACAAAAATATAAAAAGGAAGAAAAAGGACACTTTTATTATTAGGGAAAAAAGGGTTCATACCAAAAGACTTACTTTTAAATAATTTAATATGTTTTCCAAACCCTCAACAGATGTTAAAAAAATTTTGAAAAAATGCATAAATGTTGAATGTTTTAAAAAAAATTTAATAAAAATTATTTAAAAAAAAAATTTAAAGTCAAAGTCAGCATGGAATTTCGATATTGAAAGTTAATTTTTGACTTATGATCAATTCTAATTCTAAATCCAGCTCATTTAAAAAAATTTTAAATTCAAATGAAGACAACTTTTGACAATTTTTAAACACTTTGTTGTGTTTCTTAAACTTTCCAATATTAAATTAAAAATTTAACTTCTTTTTTTTAATTAAAGAAAAAAAACTTTCCAACTGTACAATAATTTGTTGTGTTTAATTTTAATAAAAATTTTAAAATAATTTAACTTACAATCCAATTTTTTCCCGAACAGATTTATAAGGATGACTCATATTGTTCAAGAAAAGATCAATTAAGCTGGCCCAAAATTCGGGCGCCCTCCATTCAACTTGACTAAATGCTATCAAAAATTGCAAGCAACTAGTCTGTTGAAACGAAGTTGATGTTGAACTCGACTCACTGGCATCTTGATCATTATTTGGCAAAATTCTGAAAGCCAAATTTTTGAAATAATTCAAATAAAAAGTGAGTCTTCTTGGATCTTGGTCTTCATAGGCATTCGAAAAACACGACTTCCAAAGACTCAAATTCTCGCTGGTCACATTTTCTATCAAAAGATTGAAAACAGATTCCAAGTCAGACCACAATTTTTTTAATTGATCAAATGGCCAGTATTTTGATCCTCTGATCAGAGCGCTGGTCAGCTCAGCAGCCAGTTTGTGGCTACGCTCTTGTGTAGTCGTTTCTTTATCTGTGATCAAATTTTTCAAATGACTTTCCAAATTTGGTATTATGTCAATGGTTCCGTAATTTCTGAACAATGACTTGAACACATAGAAAGCTTTTTTGTCAAATTTTTCATGACCACGGCTCTCTTCTATTCTGTATAGTTGAAGAAACTTGACAAAAAAATTAGGATCTTTTCTAAATCGATTGACTACTGGCCTCATCGCTTTTGAAAAAAAGTCATCCTCTGTAGTGTCTAGGCTGTAGAATTTTCTCCTATTCAAATTGACTTTTATTTTTGACGGCCAGCAGTAGTATCCCCAGTAGGATTTGTCCATAAATTTTGTTTCTGACCAATTTGACTTGGTGAGAAAGTCAGGATCATACAGATGCCACTTGTTGTCCTCTCTATATCCTGGATTGTATTTGTTTATTTCGATTGAGGAGACCACATTTTTTGTTTGTTCTTTGACCAAGTCTTCGGCCCTCATTTCAATTGTTTGCTTTTTATGTTTGACCATTTTGAAAATTATGCATAAAGCATCAATTGCTATCTATTTTTTTATTTTCACAAAATATTAAATAAGTTTTTTAATTATTTATGATGTATTTTTTAAATAGAGTTTCTGTAAAGTTATACTTGGTTTTTCCTGAATTTAAAAGGATCTATAATGGCTTTATTGTGAATTTTAGAAAATAAAGGAGATAAATAGCTAGCCTATTTTAATTACTTGATTTCTGTGGTTATCACTAAAAAGCGGAAGTTGGCATTTTTTTATAATTTTTTCTTTTTTTTTGTACAAAAATTCCAAATGTTAAAAAAAATTTAACGATTCTTTTTTTTTGCAAAAATTTTTAATTTAACAAATTAATTAGTAAAAATAAAAAAAAAAATATTATTTTTGACAAATCCAAAACCGTTTTTTTCGTTAACGTTATTAACTTTTTTTTTCATTTCTTTTTTGACCAATTATTAAAATATAAGAATTTTATTAAATAATTTTCTGGCAAAATTTAAAATTTAAATACCATTAACACCGTTAACTACCGCTAATTAGCGTCAACGATTATGTTTTTACATTATTTGAATTTTTCAATTAAAATAAATACATATTAATTTAAATTGTCTTTAAAAGAATATTCTTGTTTGAAAAAATTATTCTTAAATAAAAAGTTAAAATATTTTGAAATATTTTGTCATATTATTTTTGCTATCTTATTACAATTCTTTAAAAGTATGCTAAAAAAAAACCCAATTGGCAAGTTTTTTTTTCTATTTTACATTTTTAGAAATAATTGCGTAATTAAATTTCAAATGTTAACATGCTTAAGTATTGAGTTTAAATTAAGTAACGTAATTTCAAAATTTAAAAAAAGTTAAATAGAAAAAAAAACTTGCTAATTTGTAAAATAAAAATTTGAAGATTTTTTATTGAAAATGAAAAATAAATTTACTATCTTAAATTCAGAGTTGTTTATAAGTCCCAAAAAAAGTTCAAGTCATTTTGGTTTTTTTTTCAAAGTCCAAGTCTAGAATTTTTTTTAAAATTTTCTAGATCATGCTTCATATCAAAAAATTTATATACTCTTGGGTTGTCTAATGCAAATAGATTTGCCATATATCAGAATTTTGTTGCAATTTTAGAATAAATTTCTTCTTAAGTAATTCAATATTTTAAAGCCTGGACTTGGACTTTGAAAAAAAAAAATTTCGGTTTATTTTTTATTCTGAAAACATATATTTTGTTTTGTTTGATTTAATAAATTTTTTTTTGGTTGAATAAATGTGTTCATTATTTATTAATTTTGTTGGAAATTTACAAAATTAGTCATAATAAAATATTATAAGTCAATAAAATTTAAACTGTACGAAATTCAAATTTCTTATTACTGATTAAATCAGAAAAAAATCGTTAACGTTAATTAACGGGAGTTAACAAGGTTAACGCCATTAAAATTTTTAATTTTTTGAATAAATTATTAAATAAAATTTTTAATTTTTTAAATAAATTATTAAATAAAATTTTTAATTTTTAAATGTTGGTCAAAAAACATCAAAAAAAAAAAACGTTAATAATGTTAACGATGATAACTGTTTTATAATTATGGTTTTTCAGGTATAAAATTGTACAAAATGATCTAACATTATATTTTTTATAAAAATTTATTGTTTTTTAAAATCGTTAAATTTTTCCGTTAAATAATGTTTTTTCAAAAAACGGAAGCATATATTAATATCTTCAAATATTAATATCATTTAAAAAAATCAATTTTATTCTTTTATGTTTAATCTTAATATTAAGTTAATATTTTACTAATTTAAAATCTAATATTTTTAACTTACTGACACTTTTTATTTAAGTGGCGGTACAGAGGATGTATCAATAAAAATATTGGATTTCTATTTAGTTTAGCGTTGAATTTTTTTTAATGTACAATTTAAACAATTGTGGATTTTTATTTAGTATTTGGGAGAAAAAATTAAAAAAATTTGGGGTATTCGAACTAAATTTATCTTATTTAAAAAATTTTGTTTTTTCTATTCTGTATTTTTGTTCTCTATTTTAATATTTTAAAAACATATATATTTTTTATTTTCTTTATGTTTCTATAAAAGAGTTCAGACATAGAAAAGAGAAGTGAATAAAGGATTCGATCAAGGACTTATACTAAGCTTCTAGCGTGATATAGTTTAGACACAATTTCACAATTCACAATTCATTTGGTGGCCTGAATAACTATTTGGAACGGCAAAAAATTCAGATACTAATTTTGACTAAAAAATTCCCTGGTTTTTGAGAGAAATTCAATTTTAGAGTAAAATAAAACTACTTTTTTTCGAAAGAAATATTTTCAAGTAGGTAACTTGGCTTTATAAAGATTTTAAAATAATTTTTTTCTGACTTTTGCCCAAGTTAGGATACGATCAGATGTATGAATAAAATCAAACTAAAATAAAATCGGTATCGGTTTCGGCACAACAACGAAACTTGAAAAAGTACTGATTATACTGATATTTTTTTGGTATTCACCTAACAAAGAACCATTTTTTTACTAAAATTTTTCAAATTTTAAATGCCTTTTTAACTTAAAAATTTGTTTTAAATAAAGCTTTTCAATGCTTTAATTGATAGTTTATAATTTTTTTTATTTGTTAGACTTTATTAAACTAAATGATAAAAGTAACAATAAATAAATCAAAGTTTTAGCCTATTAATTAACATTAAGTTACATTTTAAAAATTCTCGATTTGTTTTCAAGCCAGCTAACATATTACCAGCTAATATTTGCAAATTACTCCGCAAAACTAAAAAATCTCTCTTTAAATGTCAAAGATGCTGATAAAAAAAAATTAAGCTTAATCTATGGTATTGGAGAAAATTTGCCGAAGAATTCATTATAGCGTTGGTTAATATTTTTATTATTTGTTTTTTTTTTATTATTATTTTTATCCTTTATTTCAATAAAGACTAAGAAATAGTATTGGGAATCGACTAGGTCGACTAGAGTCGACTCGAATTTTTTTTAGTCGACTCGACTCGACTTCAAAAAAATATTTTCTTTTAAATTAAATTTTTTTACCTCAAAAATTTTTTTTGTTTTCTGCTTTTTTTTTAAATATTTTATCTATTCAACTATCGAATTCTAATATTAATTAACTTATTATTTAACTTAATTGTTTTTTAAAATTTACATTGATCTTTTTCCATTTGAGGATCAATCCAGGACCCTATTGCCGAGAAAAATTAAACAACGACTTAGCTAAATTGACTTTGCAGTTTCCTTGTTATTTATGTAGAAAAATACAACTTAAAACTTTTCTTTTCAATTTAATTTTTAAAAAAATATTTTCGAGTCGAGTCGACTTAAAAATTAATCGAGTCGACTCTGGACAAAATATGCCCAACACTACTAAGAAACAATATTTTCAATTATAAATAATCAATTAAAGCATTGAAAATTTTTATTCTAAAAAAATTTTGAATTTAAAAGTGAATTTAAAATTTGAAAAATTTTAGTCTAGACGGTTGGTTGCTCGGTATAAACAGAAAAATATTCGGTTTGGCAGTACCTTGTCAAGTTTCGTGGCATTGTGAATTTTGGTACAAAAAAAAACAAAAACAAAATATTAAAAATTACAAGGCTTATAATCTGAATGACCAAAACATGTTCTGTAAATTGTGGTCAAGATGGAAAAAAACATATTAAGAGAAATTTAAAAAAATAATTTTTGAAAAAGACAATAAAAACATAAAATTATGTAATGTAGCCAATACATCAAAAAGAAGAACTAATTTGTATACTTTTAAAATAGAAAATTTTAGCTTTCTATCATTTTAATTTTTTTAATATCCAAATTTTTAATTTTAATTTTTTTTCCAATCTTTTCCTCAAATTTTTACTTTAAAATCTAAATATTAGCGCCGCATTTAAAACTAGAAAATGTATTTTTAATAAAAAAAAATAATTTTTAATCATTTATGAATTAATTTTTTGTTTCAAGTCTTAACCCGGCATCTAAATTTTGTATAATTACGTTTAATTTAAAATTTAGGAAAAAAAATTTTTTTTTTAGTAATTTTAGTTAAAAGATAATAAATCGCCAAATATAATATGATATATCAAATTCACAATATTCTGAATTTAGGCTTCTAAATAAATTTTTTATTTTTTTTTTCTGTTCTTGTGTACAGAATTTCACACAACTTAATGAAACTACGGTTTGATGGTTTGAAAATATTTACTTAAAAAACAACTTACTTTTCTTATGTGAATATTTTCGTGTATCAACGAGTCCACAAATAGTTCGATGCACTCAGGCTTCATTAGTTGGTTGTCATTTTGACACGAAAAAAGCAAGTACATTAGGGACCCATAGCTGGTTGACTGATTTTTCCAAGACAAAGTCGATTCCCTAGCAATTGAGATTAGATTATCCATTAGATTGGCTACTAGCTGAGTTTCTTGTTTTGAATTTGCCACAAAGCCATCAAGTCTTTTGTGGCTGTCAAACGAAAGCTTTGTTTTTTCACTAAATTCAAAAGCCAACTGCACAGTGCCATTGTCAAGCTGCACTCTGTTCTCAAACGAGTCAAAGTCTTTGTCCAAACGAACATAGATCTTGTCAAGTAGAGCTTGCACTGATGGCTTTTCGTAGCTTTGACATCGCAACAAAACTGGCCACAGTTGATTCAGCACACTCCAGTTTTGTTTTATCATCAACGAGTCCAGATAATTGTTTCCACTGATAATGTACAAACAGCCCTTTAGCTGGTCATGGGTGAGTTTGGTCTCATCGTTTGTATTGCATTTGTTCAGCATGGCGACCACTTTGGGCACTATGACCAAATTGGAATGCGGATAATGTGACAAAAAGGAAAATAGCTGAGACTGTGCGTCCTTGCGCACACTTGCATAAACAGAATCGACTGACAATTTAAAAAGAGTATCAATAACCCGTATGTCAAGTTCATTCAATCGTGTGTGAATATAAAAGGTCCGGTATTGATATTGAAGGACTATTCTGGTGACAAGTTCCGATCGAAGGGTGTTCTTTTTGCCTAGAAGTTTATTTTGCAATGATGACTTGTTGGTATGGTGATTTTTCCATAGCTTTTCAAAATCACTCACAAAAAAGCCATAAGTAATGCTCGCTGTGCACAAGACCTAAAAATAAAATTTGATTTTTTTAGTTTTTCTTATTTCTAAATTTAGAAAAAAAATTTATAAGTAACAAACAAACTATTTTCCTCTCATTTTCTTACAATTGTAATATTTTTATATATTTTTACATTTATGTATAATTTTTTAATTTGTACTCTCTTCTTCTAATTTTTATTTTTACTTCTCATGACGGAGGTTAATTAAATTCAAATAAATAAATAAGTATTTTTTTACGTGATTTTTTGAAAAAATTTATATTTTCTGATGGTAAAAAATTATTTTTCTGCTTTTGAATAACTAAAAATTATATCAAATTTAACACCTTGATGTCTAAATATTTTTGATAGTTTTGGTTAGTTCTGGTCAATAGAAAATTCAAGCAAAAAGACCAAAAGGAAGACCAAGAAAAATTCAATTAAAGAATATAAATTCAGTTCTTTCTGAAATTATTTTGACTAAAATAATTTAAATAATTGAAATTATTTTGACATAAAAGTTTTTTTTTATTAAATTTGAATTCAAATTTGAAAATTTAATCGAATAGTATTTATTGACAAGACTAGTGTGACTTGTTATTTGTCACCAGGCTTACATTTACGTGTGAAATTTAAATTTAGAATTTTTTTAAGATGATATTACAATTTTAATATAATCTCTAAAAGAACGGAAATAAATATTTCATTTGAGCTTTTAAAATTTATTTTTAAAATTTAATTTTAATTTTTTAGTCTTCTAAGAAAATTGTTTTTTTTACTTAATTCATTAAATTAGTCAATAAAATTCAGAGTTGTTTTTAAGTTACAAGTCATAAGTCAAGTCAAGTCAATGAATTAAATTTTTTTTTTAAAGTCAAAGTTATGACTTGGACTTTAATTTTAGTGACTTTTACTGCCGCCACAATAACTTCCTTGAATGGTAAAAAAATCATGTTAATCGAACTTTTTTATAAAAAAATTTAAGTCATGACTTAGACTTAAACTTGTAACCTAAAAACAAGTCTGGTAAAATTTACAGCCAGTACTTTATTTTACTGGGATACCCCAAAGAAAATTTATAGAAAAAAAGATATGCTTCAAATGTAAATATTTTCAAAACTATTAGGTTAATAATTAATTTCTTAATTAAAGAATAAAAAATTTAAATTTAAAAAAAGAACTTCTTTAAACAATTAATATCATAAAAATCCAGACTTGGGCAAAAGTCATTAAGCCAAATTGAAGTCAAGTCATTTGACTTAAATTGACTTTAAAATTTTTTTTAAAAATAAAATGTCACTAAAATTGAAAAATTAAGAGATTTTTTTTGAAAGATGTCGCTTTTTAAAAAATTTAATGTTAATTTTTTCTTTTTTTGGATATTTAAAAACAAAATTTAAAAAAAAATTTAAAGTCAAGTTAAATGACTTTTTTTTTTGACTTTTGCCCAAGTCTGTAAAAATCTAAACTCTAAATTAAAAAATTACCCTTGATATTAATTGCAGAAGAAGTGTTTCATTTGAATGTGATTTGGTCAATTTTTCGACCAAGTCGATCAGAAAATGAATGCATTTTTCCCTCAGGCCAAACATCAGCTCTCTGTGCCTAGAGCTTATTTTCGAGTATTCATGATTTTCATCATTGGCATAAGCAATTTCAAAACCGAGTCCTTTTTTTGCATCATCCAAATGACCAATTTGAACTTGGGTATTAATATGGTCGGTCACGTTTTTGTAATTAACTGCTCTTTTAATCAATCTCGAGCCAGAATACATGAGATGATTGACAAAATTGAGCTCACGATTTCTTTCTTCTTTGGAAGTCCGGCTCATGTCATCAATTGTCTTGGTCAAAAAGTCAAATGATTCGTTTAGGTTATCATTTATAAAATCCAAACATGCTTCAATCTCTTGTACATTTGGTATATGATACTTGATGCCGAGATTGAAAATGTCTCCAGTTTTTGCCCAATCTCTAACTGGTAAGTGGGATTTGAAAAATTCTTGTTCATCATCGAACACAAAAGTGTATTCTACCGAAGACTGTTCAATTGGGTAGATGGTCGACAAAGAAATGACTGTGTTTCGCAGCATGGCACTTAGATAAGTGGTCACTTCCTTGTTAACTGCACGTCTATACCAGGATATAATATGCCTAATTTTGGGCATATATTTTAGCAGTATCAAACCATTTGATCTAGCTAACTTAAATTAAATTTTATTACTTTTTTTCAATTTTTTCTGGCAAAAAATTATTTACTTCTGCTGCAAGTTGTAGTTTCCATTCGACTTCAATATCACCTCGTTCGTCTTTAAGGAAATGTTCATCTTCGAAAAAAATAAATTAAATTTTAAATTGTAATATTTTTATTTTTATAAAAGTCTAAGTTGTAAAAAAATTTTAATCAAGAACTTCACAAAAATTTTTAATATAAAAAAATTTAATAAATTAGGATATTTCCTAACAGAACCTGGGAACAAGAATTGTTCCAGTAATAGGTGAACTATGGTTCACCTAACCGACTAGACTAAATTTTGAATATTTTAATTATATTGACAAATTTTTAAATTTAAAAATGAAAGTCTGGACTTGGACTTTTTTTTTGGGACTTTTAAACAACTCTGTTGATAATTAGTTACCTTGAAGTATTTTGCAAGAAAAAAATTATTGATTTTGAATATGATGATAAAATGGAAGTTGATGTTGAACTTGATAATAATAATAATTATCAACATAGTTGTTTATAAGTCCAAAAAAAAAGTCCAAGTCATTAAAGAAAAAGTCAAAGTCAGGATTTTTGATACTTAATTTAAATAAAATAAAAGAAAAATTCAAAAAAGTAAAACCATAGATTTGTTCAGAATTTTGTTTAAAAAAAAAATGGTTTATTAAGTAATCCCTGGGACTACATACGATCCAACTGAAAAAAGTATTCTTTTTGGCTTTTTTTCAATAATAAAAATTGGCACACCCTTTTTTTTAACAAAACTATATCCCAGGATGTAGAAAATTTTATGCTCTTTCAGAATATATATAATTTTAAAAAAAATTTTAATTTTATCTTTGAGTAATTGAGTCTGAAAGATCTACAACTTTTTAAAAGGTTAGTTCTTTTGAGACACCTGGATATAAATTTTTTTTTTTAGTCCCCCCAAAAAAAATGAATGTGAGGGTTTCAAAGGACGTGTCAAAAATTAGAAATTCAGATAGCACTTAAGTTTTGAATTTCTGGAACCCTAAGTGATTAATAATTTAGAAATTGACTTAAAATTAAGAATAAATTGCTATCTTTTCTGACAACATAACTAAAAGATAATATTTAAGTTATCAGCCTTGATAACATAACCAGTATGGTACCTCAAGATAAAATTTTTTTTTATCACCTGATAACATTTGGGGCAAGACCCACAAATTGAATAAAGAGAAAATATTACCTCGATTTTTTGTTGCAAAAGTTACTATTTGTTGTAAATAATTATTTCACTGTCAAAATTAATTAGTTGTAAATAAATTGTTAAAAATAATTACATTTTGTTTAATTTAATTAGTTTATTTATTAAGAAATTGGCTGCGTTACACATAAATTTCCTAACACACATTTTTTTTTTTGTTGCTGCGTTCAACCTATTTTTTTTCCGAACACACATTTTTTAGAATTTGTGCGTTTTATTCTAAAAAATAGGTGAAAAATAAAAAACAAATTTTTATTGAAAATACTTTTTTTGGACTTTTTAATTAACCTCTATTTAATGGAAATTGGACTACAAATAAAAATCCTGTTTGTGACAATGCAACCTTTTAATAGCGAATAGCGAAAATTCTAATTATTGATACTTGAAGACCAATTAACTTTGATGCCTAGTACAATGCTGTCTAAATAATTAAAAATAAATGATCAATTTTTGATTTATCTTTTAACTTTGATTTATATACTGTTGAAAATAACAGAAAAAAGAAGAAAAAAGCGAGTCATGGTCAATTAACAATGTACTGTTCAAATATGCAAAAAATTAAAAATAAATGAGTCTGAACATGCTGCGTTAGTACTTGCGCCTGATTGTAAAGTTTCGAAAAACGAACAAAGAATCAAAAAGTTTCTTTTGGTTTTAATTGTTGATGAGTCAAAAATCAATAAAATCATGAGTACATAGGTTAAAATACAAGAAGAAGATTTGAATGTAGATCTTTCAAATTTATCATTAGAAAATTATTTTATTTATAATCAATTTCTTAAAAATTTAAACAATTTTACTTCATTATTTTCTGATGATGGTCTAAAACAACTTAAAGCTTCTTTATTTTCTTATAAGATTAATTTAAAATGTGACATTTGTAATGAATACTTTAATTTGAAGGAATATGTTAAAATTTGTTCGATATGTTATAAAAATTTTCATCTTAAATGTTCTGATAGTCTTAAATCGATTAAATTGTGGACTTGTAATTTTTGTGAAAAATAGCTTACTTTTTTTTTTTCAAATTAAGTTACTGATTTTATATTTTTTTTTTATTTTAAATAAAATTTTACCAGAAACTTTGTTTTTTTACTTTTCACTCATTTTTTAGAATAAACGCACAAATACTAAAAAATGTGTGTTGAGAAAAAAAATAGGTTGAACGCAGCAAAAAAAAAAAAAAAGTGTGTTAGGAAATTTGTGTGTAACGCAGCGACTCTCATTTATTAAATATTTAGTTTAAGTTGAAGTCATTAATCAAAATTTAAAAAAAGTTTAAATAAAAAAACAAAATTTATTTGATTATTGCCTAACTTGATAGCTTTTGTTTTTTTCTAGTTTTGGAGCAACAGTTTTCTGAATATACTTCGTGGCATTGCTGAAAGCTTTTGGTTTATCATTTAAAAATAATTTTAGAGCAGTAATAATTTTTGAAATGAAATCTAAAAGTGCATCTACTACTTAACCAATTATTACTTTTAAATTGTACTTTTTTAAAAGCTGATTGAAATGAAATCAATTTATCAAATTTTTTTATCGAATTCTAGTCTTTTGTATATTGAGATAATGTAATCGAGATTCATTAAACTTGAATTGGATTTATCTAATCAAAAAGTAATTGGTCTCAACAGAAAGTGATTATTTTAACAAAAAATAAATAAAATAAACAAAAACTTATTAATTTCAACTTGTTAAGTTAATTTTTTTTGTCCAAAATAGAATTTTTATTTTTCAACAAAAAGTAATTATTTTCGACGAACAGGTAATTAAAGCTACTTAATAGAATGCCTAATTCTCGAAACTGATATAAAAAAAAACAATTGAAGTTAATTATTTGTTTGTTTTTTTTTTTTTAATTTGAAGGACCTTTAGAAATAGCATTTGCTCTGATCTGGTTGACCTGCAATTACCCTTTCAACAATCCCAAATACCTAAATACACTCTCTACTTAAATCTTTGCCTTTTGACATAAATAATAAAAAATAAAGAAAATTCCACCCAACTTTAAATTTTTAGTCTAATGATTTTTTTATAAATCTTATTTTTTAATTTATACATTTAGCTTTTTTCTAAATAGATGAAGAAATTTCAAAATAGGTGAAAAATTTATTAGATTAGGTGAACTAATAGTTCATAAAATCTAAGAACAAGAATTGTTCCAGTAATAGGTGAACAATAGTTCACTTAACCGACTAGACCCTAAAAACTTTGTTATTTTCTTTATAAATTAACTTTATAGTGACAATTGACGTTCGTTTGATGCATTTTAACAAAACTTATAAAAAATGGAAAACAGAGGGTAGATAATAATAATAATAATAATAATAATTAGACATGTGCGATCAGAAAGAAATTTGAAATTATTGTTGTTTTCTTTTCTCCATTTTTTTCTTTATTATTTCTAGCTAGAAGTGGCCATTTATTAATAAAGTTGTTATTATTATTTAAAAAAAAAAAAAAAAAATAGCAAAAATTTTCGATATTTATATCAGGAACATTACAGTTCTTGGAGGAGACCGAAGGAAAACAGCGGAAACCTTGGAGATTTTCATCAACAAGCAAATCATCCGGCAAGGTTAAGATAGCAAACTGGGGCTTATCGATAATTTAAAAATCCCAGAGATGTGCAGAGACCACGACGGAACAACGTACATCGCGTTCTGTCGAATGGAAAGACCTGACCGACATAGTGAGGCTGTCGAAGTTATGAACAGGATAACATTCGAAGGTCGGAAACTCCTGGCTAAGAAGAACGACATAGAGTCAGGGGCTGCACAGTGGTCCAAGAAGACAGTAGTAGACCAAGATGGTAAGCCGATCTGGTACCATGCCGAGAAAGCTAAGTACCTCGAAAGGACCAACCACACCATGGAAACACAAGAGCGCCTTATTGTCCACATTGAGCGTCGATTCCGAGAAGAACAAGAAGGCAGAAGGGACGTCGAAGCTCGTCTAAGACAAACAGAGGATGAGCTCAACAAGGCCAAGGAGACCATCCGTCAACTGGAGGACACTGTGAAGAGCCTACAGGAAGTGTTAGAAGTTTATGAGCCATCCGGATAGAATTTTGTTTGTTATTTTTTATTTTGCTTTGTTCTGTTTTTTTTTGTTTTTGTTTTTTATCTTTCTTCTTCTAGGGGGAAGGTATGTTGTAGTTCTCTCAATAACTACAACACCGACTCAATTCAACTTATGTCTATAGTTTCACAGTGCAATACTATGATCTCATGCGCTTAGCAAGTGATAGTATTTAACACTGTGTAAAATATTAGACATGTGCGATCAGAAAGAAATTTGAAATTATTGTTGTTTTCTTTTCTCTATTTTTTTCTTTATTATTTGTTCAGGCTAGAAGTGGCCATTTATTAATAAAGTTGTTATTATTATTTAATTTCCTTTATTATTTGCGTTATAACCGCGAACCACTAGATCCTAACAGATCTGGAAAGAATTATATTTCATTATTTAAGGTTTATAACAAATCACATATTTAAATATAATGATTATTTAATAAATATTTTGATTATCAGTAAAGCAAAAAATTGGATTGATTACTTTAGAGTTACTTTTTTAAATTAAATATATTTTGAAAGCAAATTTTTTCATTTTAGTCTCTTTTTTTCCAATAAATTAATTTCCTAGAACCAAACAGACCCCAGAATTAAATTTTTTGTAACCAATCAACTAAGAATCATATTTTTTATAGTTTTTTTTTGATGATTTTTCAAATAAAATAAAACAATAAAATAAAACTCAATTTTTTGTTTATTAATTTCTTTCAAAAAAATTAAATTCCTAAGAAAAAATAGACATTGGGTTTGAATTTTTAAGCCTTAGTTTACTTAGAAATGGCGTCGTGCATTTTATTTTTTTTTAGCGATTTTAAAGCATTTAAAATAGACGTATGGTAAAGCCAATACAGCTGAGACTATATTAAAATAGCAACAATCAAAATAGCTAAACATATAATGATAAAAGGACATAAAAGCTAAAATAAAAAAAAGCAAAAAAAAAGTCATTCATCAATGTAAATTAATATTCTTTGTTTAATAGTTTGTTTCTTTTTTAAAAAAAATGCTACGAGTAGAGCTCCTTTAGCCAGTTATATGACTTTAATGCTTTTTTCTAAAAAAAACTAAGACTAAATAAACATATAGAGAACACTAAGATACAAGTAAATTAAACTTTTATATTGATACGAAAATCAAAATTAAAGAAAAAAAAAATCAAGTTTAAAAAAATTTAAACAAAACGTTGATTGAACCAAAATAAAGCTTTTTAATGATAATTTTTTTTTTTAATTTAGCCAAATAGACCGTTCTATATCCACATGTGCATTTTTGGATTATGGGGGGCATCTTCGTTTTTCAAGAATCCAAATAATTAAATTAAATTCCTCTTTTTTTAATTTTTAATATCCCATCAACGAAGCAATGGGTAAAAACTAGTGTTGGGCGGCGGCCAAAATAAGGCGGCCACTTTGGCGGCCAGGCCGGCGGCCAAAAATTTGGACCGCGAAGTTGGCCGGCCAAAGCATAGACGGACGGCCAAAAGTACGGCCAGCCCTAAAACGGACGGCCACTTTGGCGGTCAGACAAAATCAGCGGTAAAAAATTTCTGTGAAAAAATTTTTGATGTTCTTTTAAGTTTTTAAAATAAAGAAACGAAAAATTTTCAAACATTACATAAAAATCCCTAAACTATAATCAAGAAAAATAAATTCAAAAATTTAGCTTTTTCAAGAAAAATTTTTTTTTTTTAAATTTTTGGCATTTTCTATTAAAAAAAAATTTTTGCCAATTTTTTCTACTCTTAAGGAAATTTTTTTCGCTGATATGGTTTGAACGCAAATTTCGGCTTCCGTTTTTGATTTGGCCGGCCAACTTCGCCGTCCAAATTTTTGGCCGCCGGCCTGGCCGCCAAAGTGGCCGTCCGTTTTAGGGCTGGCCGTACTTTTGGCCGTCCGTCTATGCTTTGGCCGGCCAACTCAGCGGTCCATATTTTTGGCCGCCGGCCTGGCCGCCAAAGTGACCATCCGCCTTTATAACCGTCCGTCTAGGCGGTCTTGTTCGCGGTTTAAAAAATTTTTGGCCACATCAATGGCCGTTTGTGCGGTTCCCAGCACTAGTAAAATCTTGTTATCAATAAATAAAAATAATCTTAGAATCAGTATTTTTGTTTTTAAATTAAATTGCATAAAAGTAATATAAGTGATAATTAAATGCCTTTTAAAACATCGCACTTTTCATGCTTTTTCAAAATTGTATGAAAATTTTCATTCATTAAGACGAAAAATACACCATTTATTATTTTTTTTTTATTTTTTTAATTTTAATTTTATCTTAGAATTTTTAATTTAAAAATTTTAATTCATTTATTTTTTTGCTTTAAAATTGACAATGCCAAAAAAAAATTTCAATTTTAGAAAAAAAAAAAAAATTCTTCTGATCTTTAATAAAATAAACAAAAATAAACTCACAGTTTTTTCCTTCCTTGAAATTTCTCAAAGATTCGTAGACATCGTTGAAAAATCCTTCGAAAGCAAACTCGGCAAAATTTTGCGCTGCACACAAATAGCCGCATATCGAGCTCAAAATTCTGCCAGCTCGAGCAATAAAGTTATTTCCATTGATGTAATTGCTGATTTTGTTCAAGATCAACTTGAGTATTTGCTTTGATGACTGTCTGATGAGAACTTTACAAGTGTGCATTATGTGAGCTTGGTAATAATTTTCGTCAGCATTCTTGTTGCCAGTGCTGACCGAGAAGTGTTTGGAAGCAGCAGCCGCTGACGCCGAGCTCTCGGACGAAATATCCGAGGCCAGCTGGTCAATGATGTAAAAAACCCGCTTGAAAAACTCGTGCACAAAGTCTTCGAATTTGGCGGTCTCATAGCACAGCTCCCTTTCGTGCTCACTCAAATCGTTTCGGTAATTACCTGCCGCAGAACAATCGCACACAATCACACAATTCAGAATGTTGGAAATAAACTGAAGCGTCAAATTGCACTTGTTTGCGTCATTTGGATCCAAGCCGGGCAAAACCGAATTCAGCAAAGGAATTATTTGCATTTGAGTTTGAAATTGGTGGCGTGGATTGAACGCGGCAAGTTCCCTGGACACCAAAACTAAACAACTTAGAATCGACGTGTATCTGTGTGGCTCGACCAAGCTGTCAAATGAAAGATAGGCCTTTTCCAAAAATGGCTCCAGTATTAAATCAGCGCGCAAAAATGTCAAAAATTGGAACGCTTTTTTGACATCGGATTGGTGTGACTTGCTGAAAATGGCCGTAA
Organism: Brachionus plicatilis; assembly: GCA_010279815.1. Lineage (NCBI taxonomy): Eukaryota > Metazoa > Rotifera > Eurotatoria > Ploima > Brachionidae > Brachionus > Brachionus plicatilis. The sequence continues at coordinate 434,904 of QEOQ01000114.1, read as the reverse complement.
AGCAGACATCTCTCAGCGCCAGCACAAAGCTTTGAATGTCCGAATCGGTGATTGCATGATTTTTAGCTGATGGTTTTATGTACCATTTTTTGCTTTCTTTTCTCTCACTAAATCAAAAAAACAATTCCAGATGAATTAATTAAAATATTGGGTCTGGTCAAAATTTTGACCATCTGATCACAAAATTAGATTTTGAAAAAATCTTCAGTAAAAAATATGAACACATGATCTTGAAATTGACTATAAAAAAATTACAAAAAAAAATTTATTTTTTTTCTAAAATTTTCAGCATATTTCATTAGATACAAATTATTTTCATGAAATTTTTTTTAATTAAAAAATAAATGGACTTTCTGGGTACAAAACTCCAATGTTCATCAACTTTTTTAAAAAATTTCAAAAAAATAATTTGTATCAAATAAAATTGATCTCAAAATTGACTCAAAAATTTTAGAAAAAAAATAAATTTTTTTTTGTTCATAAAAATTTATATTTTTGTAGCAATTTACGATATGTCTGACAATTCTTTCTTTATATTTTAATAACAATTATTGTACAATTAGATTTAATTCTCAAATCAATAATTTTTAATCAATAAAATGTTTGAAACTCAAAATTGACAATGTAAATTATAATAGTCAATTTTTTACTGAAGATTTTTTTTAATTTAATTTTGTGATCAGGTGGTCAAACTTTTGACAAGACCCAAAAAATTTTAGAAATTTACGTTTTGACTCTTTTGATCAAATTTTCAGGTAACAACTTCAAAAATTGAAATAAACTTCCCTAAAAAAAAGAAAATTTTTTAAAATAATTTTAATATTTTGCCAAGATATTAGGAGGGTACGTACCGACCATGAGCCGGTATTTGATGGATAATAGAAGGACCTTAATGCTTGGAAAAGCTTCTTGATGTGTTCCATGCATAATTCTCGCTGGGTGCCCGTGGCTATCATGGACACAATCCAATTTGCCAGAGTGGATATTTCATCATTTTCGTAGACAAATAATTGTGATAAGGTGGTGTTGAATGTCGAGCCGGTGGTTGACAATCCGAGAGCTAGCGAGTCCTTTGAACCAAATGGAAGACCAAAACCTCTGAGGATATTGCTGAAAATGTACGGAATATATGGACACCAGTCAATTTCTCCAATGTTGTGATTAGCAACTCGAGCAAAAAGACTTACAACGTTCTTTATTTTACAAATAAAATAAAGCCATGGTGATCAATTTTATTTAGTTTAAAATTTTACGCTTTCCCAAAAGTTCCTAGTGCTAAAAGTTGTCCATAGATTCAAAAACTCAGTTAACCACAGTCTAAATTAAAACGCTTTTAAGCTAAAAAATACAAAAAAAAAAATAAATTCTATATTGAGTTTTTTTTGGTAATTTTTTTTGTAACAAAAAGGCTAGAGGACTTGATTTAATCTAAGTGCAAAATAAAAGCTTGAGTGTCCCAAATTAGGACCAACTTTTTCAAGAGGAAGAGTAAAGCAAAATTTTTTGGAAATTTTGAGCTAATTTATTTAATAAATTTTTTTGATTTTTTTTTTATATAAAAGAATAGAAAATTTAAAAGGAAGTTTTTTTTTCTGATTACCTTAAACTCGCGTTAACCACTTTGAAATCCAACCATATTTCTTTTAGAGTAAATTACATAATTTCTATGCTATAACAATTAAAATTGAATTAAAAAAAGCTAAAAATTTCGCTGAATGTGGGATATTTTCCAAAATTTAACTTTTTCTACAACAAAAAAAATATCGAGCTTCCTAAACTTTGGTTTTATAATATTTAAAATGGACAATGGTCCTATTTTATTAAAAGAAAGTTTGAAAGAAAATAAAATAAGAAACCTTAAATATAATTTAAGAAATAAAAATAATTTAATTGTACCAAAAACTAAGTTTGGAGAGTTAACTTTTAATGATTTTTTTCTAAATTTAATTTAATTTTAATTTAATTTAATATCTAATTTAATTTTTATTTGTTATTGATCGTCCAAGTTTATCCTTCAATCATTTCAAAACATCTATTTTTAATAATATAAAAATATAATTTTTTGTAAATCAATTAAAATTTTAGATAAATTTAAATTGGTTTATGAAAAACTTTCACAAATCAATTAATTAAATTAATTAAATATTTCTTTTTTTTTAAATAACTTTTTTTATATAAAACATTTTGATATATTGTATTTTAATGAATTATTTATTTTAATTGAATAAACGAAGAGTTAATCAGTCTATTAATTAGATAAAGGCACTAGCCTGTTGATTAACCTTGAAATTAAAAAAAAAAAAATTATACACTAAAAAAATTGTAGAGTTAATTTTGAAACAGAAAATAGGCCAAATTTAGGCTTTTTTCTATTTCCGAACCTTACTCCAAGAGCATTTTTTGTGAGATTAAAGGTAAAATTTTAATTTTTTTTATTTGAGTTTAAACCCTACCAAACAGAAATTAAATGTAAAATTTTGAAAAGTTTATAAAGAAATCAATTGAATTAGATCCAGTAATTGGATTTGAATTTTTGAATAATAAAGAAAGAAATGTTTATTTTTATTCCGACTGATAATTATTCCATTTTCATCACGTAGAAGCTTTTTCTTTGGACTTGTTTTACTATTTTTATGGAACTGTGAATTTTGGTACAAATAACAAATACAAAATATTTAAAATGCCAAAGCTTAAATTCTGACAGACCAAAAAAATGTTCTGTAAATTGTAGCAACTGATACATCCTTTGTACCACCAATATACTGACTCTGCAAATCTGCAATAAATCTGCAAAATTCAGAAAATTGTGAATTTGATGTATTATATTAAATTAAAAATCCAACTCAACTTTAAGTGGTGACATAAAAGATGAAATGTTCTTCTCTAAATTTTTCAGAGTTTTGCAGAGTAGGCATATTTCTGGTACATAGGATGTATCAGTTGCTACAGTGTACAGTTTGGTCTTTCAGAACTTAAGCATGGTATTAAGATTTTTTTTTAAATTTTTTGTACCAAAATTCATAATGTCAAAGAGTTCAATTTAATTATTAAATTTATTAATTTTCAAATAAAAAATTAAAGTATTAATCAATGATTTTTTTAATACAATATTTTCTTGTCCAAAAAAAAAATGTTTATTAAAGATGTTTTGCGGCGGTGAGCTTTGGAGCAAAAAAAATATTAAAACAAAGCAAAATGTTTTTTTAAACTAAAACATAAATTGACAATTTTGAAAAATTTGAAAATTTTTCGAAAAAAAATCAAAAAAAGCTCTACAAATAAAAAAATGAAAAAAAACTTAACATTTCTATCAATGTTCGATCTACCCATCTAAATATAAAGATTTTTTTTTATTTTTTGCATATATTAAAGCTGAACAAATTATGTTCAAAAATGATAAACATCCTTTTTTTAAAAATAATTGCAAATTATTTAAATAAAAACATATTTTGCAACAGATTTTGCTCCAAGTTCACCTCTGTGATATTTCAATTTTTAAAAAAGATAATTTGAATTTAATCATGTTTGATATTTTATTTAATTTTAAAATGTTAAACAGAAAAAAAACTTGTCAAATATTTAATTCCGAAAAAAATAATTATTTCGATACATCACAAAAAATTTTTTTTAATTTTTGTCGCTCAACTTTAAAATTAAAGATGGTTTTTATCATTTAAATTAAGTTATTTGAATGTATATGTATATATCTTTCTTTAATACAGTGGTGTTCCGGATTTAGTAATTTACGATAATTTATGTAAAAAATAGTAAATTTAAAAAATTTTACTTAAAATATTGTAAATTTACGTAAATTTACCAAAGTAAAAAAACGTAAATTTATCGGCGTCTTGAAGTTGATGGTCAATTCAAAATATCATTTCAATTCAAAAAGTTTATCCTTAGATATTAAACTAAATCTTTGATTTAATTTAAATGATTGTAATGTATTATGCTTTACATGCAATGTAGATTTAGAAAATAAAAAAAAATTGAAAAAACATTTTCTCAGTCCATTGATAATCGATTTTAATATTTAAATGAATTAACTGATTTTTTGTAGAGTTTATTTGAGATTTTTTATTTCAAAAGTATTTGTGCTAGCATTCACAATTAAATTTTAAAAAAAAATTCAAATAAAAAATTCCAAATTAGTGATAAAATGAGAATAAAACTTTACAAAAAATCAGTTAACTAAATTGAAAATCGATTTTATTATTGGATTGAGAAAATTTTTTTTCAATTTTTTCTTATTTTCTAAATCTACATTGCATGTAAATCATGTTACATTAAAATTATTTGAATTAAATCAAAGATTTAGTCTAATATCTAAAGACAAACTTTTTGCATTGAAATGATATTTTGAATTGATCATCAACTTCAAGATGCCAATTTATCAGATTTTTCGTAAAATTTGGTAAATTTCGAACATTTTACGTAAATTAATGTAAAAAAAAAATGTCCAAAAAATTGAAATTAAATTAAACGTCAAAAGTGCAATATCATTTTAATGTGATTTCATTTCATTTCATTCGAAGTGCCAAATTATTTCAATTTTTTGGACATTTTTTTTTACATTAATTTACGTAAAATCTGATAAATTTACGATTTTTTACTTTGGTAAATTTTGTAAATTTACTATTTTTTACGTAAATTATCGTAAATTACTAAATCCGGAACACCACTGTATCATAAATTTAAATTAAAAAAATTGCTCAATAATCAGTATATTTATTTTCATTTTGATTTTTTTCCAAAATATAAAACTTAAATAGCTAACAATTCAATCAATATTGTTCCAGCATCATCAGGGCCTGTTGAACGTCTTTTTTCGAGATCTCTCATCAATAACTAACGTAGATCAAGCCCAAGAGTAAATAAGAAAATTGGAGGCAACAACATTATTATGCAGCAATTTTGAACTTTTAAATATTTAGTCATTATATTTAGGAAAAAAAAACAAAAAGAAAAAAAAATAAACTGATTATTTAGCATTTTTTTTAATCTAAATTTATTATAATAAAGAAAGCATTTTAAATAAATTAAGATCAAATGACTTTACTTTAAAAAAATATATTTTAAGTCATTAACTTCTCTAAAAATGACTTAAAATTTTTGACTTGAAAAAAGAAATTTTTTTGTTTATTTCAAAATTAATCTCAATTTAGAACTAGCTTAGTTACATAAAAAAATAATAATTTTACTTGTATCCATATTCTGACTCATACTCATACATAATTGTTGGCAAAAAAAGCTTGCATCTTTCGAAGGCCGAATTCATGGCCGAATCAAATGGACACATGTAAGTGCGCCATTCTTCCAGCATTTCCCTAGTACTCTCCTGGTCGAAATAAATTCTTGCATAGCGAATAAAAGCAGAAAAAGCGCTTGACTCAATGCTCCTTTAAAAAAAAAAAAAAATTAAAAAAAAAAAATTTTTTAAAATAAATATTAAAAAAATAATTTTATTTTATTATTTACGATGGAGGCAACTCGGCCGAGTAGTCGTTCAAGTCATGAATTCGACAATAAAGCTTGTACAAAGGCCTCCACTCAATGGTTAGCTCATCACGAGCTATCTTGTCATATTTTCTAATCAATTCAGATTAAAGTCTAAATTAAACAAAATTTTAAATTTAAAATTTACTTGAGCAATTCGGTGAGCACATTGAGGCAATAGTCGATTGTGGGCAAATCGACTCTTTCGTTCAGCATCACAGACAAATAAAGCTTGATCAGCTTCAAGTGGTCTTGTTTGGTGAAGAACAAGCCGTATTCGTGTATGAAAACGATGAGTTGGTTGGACCAGTGGGAAAAACCGGGCCTGAACTCGTTTAGAACAATTGCTTCTGTGATATTTTTGCGAATCAGCTCAAAGGTTTCGAAGGCGCACTTTTTTATCTGGTCAAAAAAGGGCAACTGCTGGACGTAAATGTCGACTTTTTGCAGGCACTTGAGCTCAGGATCAGCCCGGCTCCAGCCACTATTGCTCACTTCCACTTCCATGGGCTCAGTCTGGTCCATTTCGACGCTCGAATCACACGATTCAAAATCGTCCACAATAGTCGAGCTTTGAATGCCCTTATCTATGGCTAGATCAGTGTTACTCATTTTAATTTTGGGTTTCTCAAAAATTAATTGTATGTTTTTCATGAATATTTTAAATAATTTTTTTTCTAAATTTCTTCAAATTTTCATTCATCATATACAAAAATTTCTGTTCTAAAATAAATTAGAAAAAAGCTATGATTTTTATTCAAGTTATTTATGAAACATGTTTTTGATTTCGAGCTCAAACCTGGGTTGTTTGAATTTGATTATGTGAAAAGCAAATTCACAACGCAGACTAGGCGCCTTGAACTAAGAAATGATTTAGATGCATGATGTTCCCGTTTGTGGCATATCAGTTCTCACAAAGCTGATTGTCTGTGACCTATGGAGCCCTGACGCTGCATTTAGCTTAAAAAATGCTTAGAAATATTTTCGGGAAAGCTCCAAGCTTTCACATTTGATTTGAATAAAAATATGAAAGATATTTTGTCTGGGTTTATGATTAGAATTGATTAGTGCGCAGTTTGTTATATAATTATCTAAAATTTCGTAGATTTGATTTTTAATTTTGCAAAACGGAATAGTCTGATGCAAACAAAAGCGAAGAAAATCATGAAATTCAATCAAAGAATTTTTAAGTTTATTTGTAACTAGTTGCATAATGAAAAAATAAATTTTAGCTTCATTTTATTTAATTTTGTTCATTAGCTTGATTAATAAAAATTTTAATTTAGTAACAAAAATTTGTTCCACTTTTTGTGGTCACTTGTCCAAATTAAAATTCAAAATCAAAAAAAGAAAATAAAATATACAGTGGTGATTTGATACAAGGTTTTTAATTTAATTTACTTTGACTATTGAAATTAACGTAAAAAAAAGTGCCAATATATAAAAATTTAAATTTATTTTATTTTCAATTTAATGAAAAAATTTTTGATTTCTTTTTAAATGTGGTCAATTTTCGTAAAAAAGAGTAACTTTTTATAAAATGTAAAAATTGGTTAAATTAAGTTCAATTTTTTTTATCACAAATAGAAACAGAAAATAGCAATCAAAACATCAGATGATTACAGTGGTTCTTGCTAAAATGAAATGGTCCGTTCCCGAAAAGGAATGAAATGAAGACGCATTCCATAAAAAAAACATTCCCGTTCCGTTCCATTCCTTTCCATTCCATTCCATTCCATTCTAACCGTTCCATCCGTTCCATTCCATTCTAACCGTTCCATTCCATTCTAACCGTTCCATTCCATTCTAACCGTTCCATCCGTTCCATTCCATTCTAACCGTTCCATCCGTTCCATTCCATTCTAACCGTTCCATTCCATTCTAACCGTTCCATCTATTCCATTTCATTCTAACCATTCCATTCCAACTGTTCCAACCGTTCCATTCCATTCCAACCGTTCCATCCGTTCCATTCCGTTCCATTCCCTTCCATTTCATTCTAACCGTTCCATCTGTTCCATTTCATTCTAACCATTCCATTCCAACTGTTCCATCCGTTCCATTCCATTCTAACCGTTCCATTCAACTCCTTTTCGGGAACGGACCATTTCATTTTAGCAAGAACCACTGTATATTTAAATTTTTTTTAAAATTATTTGAAGAATTCTAAAGATTTCTTTTTTATAAAATTTTGAAAATCAAATTAATCAAGTTTGTCAATTTATTTTTTATTTTTCTATTTTTCGCTTCTAGGATATTAGCTGCTTTTTACACGACTTTAAAATAATAGCCTTAGAAAAAAATTTAATCCTAAATCAAAAAGTCATCTACAAAAAAGAAATTTTATGTAAATATTATCTAAAAGGTAGGAAAAAGACCCTAAATATAATTTTTTCAGCTTAAGTCATTTAGAATTTAAGCGATTTACTTTTTGCAGAAGATTTATGGAAAAAATATCAAATTAATTAATTAATTTATACTTCTTTTTCGAAAAATGCAAGCAATTTTGATTAGAACCGAAAAGAAATAAGAGATAAAAAATAAAAACTTATTCTTAAAAATAAAAAATAATGCTGCCTTCAAATATTTTAAATCAGAATTGGCCAAAATTCAAAGTCTAAAGCATTGTGAATTTTGGTACTAACAATAAATTTCAAATTATTAAAAATGTCAAAACTTAGATCTGACGAACCCGAAAATGTTTTGCATCTTTTGTATATCCAATATGCTGATTCTGAAAAATTCTGCAAAATTCAGAACATTGTAAATTTTAGTAGAAAAATCAAATAAATATTAAAAACGTCAGAGCTTTCATAAGGACTGACCATAGCATGGTCTAGTAATTATTTAAAGAATATAAATTATCTATCTCAAAATTTAATCAAATTAATTAATCTTTCAATTAGAAAAAAAACTTGCTTAAATTTTATTATTTTATTATCTAAAATTAGAATTTGAAAAGGAGAAAAAAATTTAAATAATTTAAATAAAATAAAATAAAAAGGATCTTATTCAGAAATTATGAAAAAAACTAATTTGCACAAAATTATAAAAATTATAAGCCTAACTATTTTATTTATTTAGATACTTAGAAATCTAAATAAATGGAGTTAAACTAACAAATTTTTAAGTTAATAAAAAATCTTATACCAAATGGAAGCGAATTACATTATGTTATATCAAATTTTTATAAATTTTACCTTCGGCTATTGTGAAGTAGGAAGGATTCCTTTGAGTCATTCAAGAGAAGTAAAGTCACTTACAGTATTTAACAATAGTGATTTATCAAGTGAGTCAAATGATAGAACCATTAAAATTGGGAATAAAAATAGTGGAATTATAAAAATGACTTTGAGTGATCATTTAGGTACAGTTTTCTCACTAGCGGTACTTAACAATGGTGACTTAGCAAGTGGATCAACTGATTCGACAATTAAAATTTGGAACATATTTGCTGGAAGTGTTAAATTCAATCTAACTGGTTATAGAGAATGGGTTATGTCCCTTGCAGTTCTCAAAAATGGGGATTTAGCAAGTGGATCAGATGATAGTTCAATTAAAATTTGGAATACAAATAATGGAAGCTTAAAAAAAAAACTGACTGGTCATTCAGGTACAGTTTTCTCACTAGCGGTACTTAACAATGGTGACTTAGCAAGTGGATCATCTGATTCGACAATTAAAATTTGGAATATAATTTTTGGAAATGTCAAATTCAATCTAACTGGTCATATAAGTCGGGTTATGTCCCTTGCAGTTCTCAAAAATGGGGATTTAGCAAGTGGATCAGATGATAGATCAATTAAAATTTGGAATACAAATAATGGTAGTTTAATAAAGACTCTGACTGGTCATTCAGGTAAAGTTTTCTCACTAACTGTACTTAACAACGGTGACTTAGCAAGTGGATCACAAGATAAGACAATAAAAATATGGAATACAAATAACGGTGATTTGATAGACACTCTGAATGGTCATTCAGCACAGGTTTGGTCACTAACAGTGCTTAATAATGGCGACTTGGCAAGTGGGTCTGTTGATAGAACAATAAAAATTTGGAATACAAATAATGGAAGCTTAAAAAAGACCCTTACTGATCAAACAAGAATAATTAACTCACTTGCAGTACTTTACAATGGTGATTTGGCTGGTGGATATGATGATGGTTCAATTATAATTTTTAATATGAGTTTAATTTATGGAGAGACCAAAGACAAAAACGAAGAAAAGTCCGTCTCATCAAATTTCAAGGAATCAAAGATAATCAAAGAAGGCAATGACTTTTATTTTAATGGTTCTGTAACCAATGAATTCAACTTATATATCATTTTTGGTCTTATATCTTTATCTTTAAGTCTTATAACTAGTCTAACAATCTTAACTTGTCTTATACTCTTAGCTTGTCGTAATTGAATTTAATTTTTTTTATATTTTATCACAAAATCTTAAAAATCAAAATAATATAAAATAATATAAATTATTTGAGACATGTTTGCAACTCAGTATTTTATCTTATGTTGGATTATTATCTTGATTTTTTTCTTTAAAGTAAATGTCAGATTTTTTTCTTATATTTTCATAAGGATAATCTTTTTATGATTTTGTCAAGATTTAAAACGAGATATCATACATGCATCTCATCATGGGATCCAAAGTTATTTTTTGCATTATCTTAATTATTTAAAATTTTAACTTTTAAAAGTTTTCAATTAAAATTTTAAAAAAACGTAGAATTACGTAAATTTACGTAAATCTAACAACATTTTTTAACTTATCTTGGAACAAATCTATTCTTGAAGTAAAATTTAATTTTTTAATATTATTTTATAAATATTTTGATGAACTAACCTTTTATTTCAAATTTTGATGAGAATTTTTCAAATCCATTAACACAAAACTTTTAAATTATTTGGGCAAGATCTTTTTTTTGAATTATAAATTCTTTTACGAATTATTCAACGAATTTGATTTTATTTTTGTTTATACTAATGATTTACAAAAGAATATAAACAAGTTCAGATACCATCATTGGACAAAGAAAAAACTTTATTTTTACTTGAAATATTACAAGAAACTATGGTAGCTAAACTATGGTGAAAAAAGCTTGAAGTTTAGGATCAAAAAATCAGATCAAATAGCATTTTGTTTATAACTTTTGAATGGTATTTGATCAAATCTCTGAAAAATGCAAACAAATATGCTAAATATTTGATGAGGCTCTGCAAAAACTCTTCAATTAAATTGTGCAGTTGAATCAAAAACTTTTTTGATGACGTGCATTTTACTAATATGAGGGTTATTGAATTTTAATTAAAAAGACTGTCTGATATTTTAAAGAAAAAAAACCTAATTTACCATATTCTTAAATGTTTTATAATTTAAAAATTTTTATCTTTTTTAGCGAAAATTTTTTTTCTCATTATATAAAAAAAGTAAAATCAACATACTTTTTGTTTAAAATCATGGCATCTTGAAGTTAAGGATCAAAAAAATCAAAAAGTAATTTTTTTATAACTTTTGAATGGTATTTGATTAAATCTCTCTGCAAAATGCTAAATAATGCAAAAAACATGCTGAATATTAGAAAAGGCTCTGCAAAAACTCTGCAATTAAATTATTAAATTGCGCAGTTGAATCAAATACTTTTTAATGACATGCATTTTCCTGCCAAATTGCAGAGTTTTTGCAGAGCCTTTTCTAATATTCAGCATGTTTTTTGCATTATTTAGCATTTTGCAGAGAGATTTAATCAAGTACCATTCAAAAGTTATAAAAAAATTACTTTTTGATCTGATTTTTTTGACCCTATACATCAAGATGCCTAAAATCATATATTTTAAGTTTGATGTAATATATTAAGTTTCTAAATAATAAGATTTTAATAATTGGATTGATGGTTAGTTAATTTCGATTATCCCAAAATTATTTAACCAAAATTTCAGTAAGAAAAAAATTTTTCGACATCGGGTCTAGCTTTTAAAACTTAGATAAAACTCATTCCTCAAGATCAGAAAACATTTAGCAACATTACTGAATCTATCTCAGCACAAAAATACAAAATACAAAAAAATATATAGCACAAAATAAAATATTTAGCACAAAAATCCAATATAGAATTAGACGAAAATTTCTAACTAAGTTGAATAAATTAATGAAAAATTGAAAAAATGCAGTAAAGCAAACAAAATTTACAAAATTAGACTCTAATTTTTTGCTTAAAGCTAACTGGTCAACGTTAGAACAGGGTGTCACAACTGGACACTCATTAGATGAATGGTTTAGTAATATTTCAAAATTTTTCCTAGAGCATTCAAATCGTGTGAAACTTCTACATGAAAAAGAAATGGAAAAAACATTGAAATAAATAGACTGAAAACTGAATTAACAGCAGCAAATAGAACAGCAAACAAATCCAAAGTCAATGGATCATAGTGGCAATGTAAGGATCAAAAAATGTTAAAAACCAGCTGAGATGTTCAAGAACACGCTCTAGAGCTGCTTGCGCAGTGCGCAAAAAACTTTCAACTTTGTTCAGAAACGTACTGTAAAATTCGGTTAATTTACGGTATTTTACATAATTTTTGTAAAATACTGCTATCAAATCACCACTGTAATAATCTTTGCAAATCAAGAGGATTTTATTTTTTTTTAAAGTTTATTGATATCTAAAAAAATACTAAACTATGTAAAAAATCAGTATTGTTTAATGTGAATCAATTAGAAACCAATTTTCCACGACTTTATCCCAATTTCTGCCCAACTCTAAACTATCACATACATTTGGATATTTGAGCTGTAAAAAACGAGCCCTTTGACAAAATGAGCGCACATGTTCCACAAAGCCAAAGCCATAGCCAGTGTAAGATGGCTGAATTATTTTCTCAATGGTTTCATTCAACTGCTGAAAACATGTTATTTGAATTCTATCAGTGCTAAAAACTCTCAGAATTAAAACCATTATTATCAAGTGAATCACTAGTTCTTTTATTTCATCAGCTACTTGCTCACCCAATGAATTAAGTCCCATTGAGACCAAAAAATTCATCAAAGGCATACAATCAATTTCACATTCTTTGATTTTAATTTTGTAATTTGATATCTCAATTTTGTCAAACGCTGGCAAATTGGGACCCAGTTCAAAAACATTTACTTTTATAAACTCGCGAAGACTTTTTGTGTCAACAACTTTTATTTTTTTATTGCTTACACTTGAGTCTAAATCAGTGTCCTTTCTTACAAAAGTTCCACTTTCTATTATTAAATTATTTAAACTTTTTTCCATTATTTTGGTCCTTTTTTTTTTAGTTAATTCAGCCTTTTCTAACCCAAGAGGCATTATGTTTATTTTTGATGAAGATCCTTCAGAAAAATCAAATGAAGCTTCATCTTCATCTTCATCTTCTTCGTATCTTATTTCGTTAAAATTCGATTTGGAAACTTTTGCTCTCATTTCTAAAAAAGGTGGTGGTGTCGATTTTGGTTTTGCTGATGTTGGGATTTCCATTTGTTGCATTGGAGCTAATTTTTCTATTTCTCTAGTTCCTCTATTGTATCCTCTCGCCTGAGAGCCAAACGAAAATGAATCAGTCATAGTAGATTCCTTTGCCCTCATATCTAAAGTACCTTGCCTAAACCTTGCCACCTGTGGTATTGGTGCTGCTGCTAATTTTCCTCTAGTTCCTCTATTGTATCCTCTCGCCAGAGAGCCAAATGAATTAGCTGTTGATGGCTGTTGCTTCACTGAGAAACGTGATCCGCCTATATAACCGAATCCAAGATTTAGTTGATTTTCCGCGGCACCAAAGATACTTTGTTTGATCTCTTTATCAGTTTTATTTGTTTCAATTTCTTCAATGTTCTCCATAAAATCTACTGAGAACTCTTTACAATCTGCAGTTGTCTCAATTGAATCAAAAATCCTTAAACTAAGTGACTCATCATGCTCACCAATGTCATCATCATCAAAAGCTTTCGATTCCTCTTCACTGCTCTCGTATGAACACACATCTGGAACAGAATAGTCCTCAGAGCTTTCTGTGTCAATTGATCTTGATCTTGATCTTGACCTTGATTTTCTTCTTAAAATTAATTCTCTCTGAATTAATTGCTGTTTAAGTTTAGCATCATCTTTTTTGATCTCAATGGGTCCTCCTCTAAGTCTTAGAACCAAATGAACCATTGAATTGTCAGTTATTCCAAAGTCGTATAGCAAGCCTTTGTCTATATGCCTTGCTGAGGCTATCAATGTTTGCTGTTCTAGTGGTATTCCCTCTTTTTCTTGGATAAAATTTTTCAGATCATCAACTGTTTTAATTTGATTAAGTTGGACAGGGATGGTTCTACCAGTTAAAGTTTTGACATAAATTTCCGGTCTAAAATTTCTAAGCTCATTGATAGCTTGGTCAATTTGAGCACTTTTTTGGCACAATTCATAGCATTCGATTGCTTTGTCAATCATTGAACGCTTTTTGTATTCATTAGCCATAAAAATTCTCATCTTATTCGAGCTAATCAAATCCTCGTTGTGTGAGTAGAAATCAAAAAGTCTAATTTGATCAGTCAAAGTGATGTCATCAAGCGGTATGTCTTCTTTTTGTATCAAACATTGTTGGTAGACCATGTAGGGAAGTAAATCAATGGACGGGTCATCTTTTTTCAACAAATCATTCACTTCAATTTGCTCGCCCGTCCACTCATTTGGGTCCCGGTCCTCAATGGCAATAAAACTAGTGTAATCACTGATTATACTAAATTTTTGGCTCAATTTAATTATTTTGTCCTTTAGCTTTTGTTTGAGCAAATCGTTTTGAATTTTGTCATCAGAGCACAAAATTCCGTGTTGCCAGTCATCTTTCAAAGCTTTGGCTTTTAGTTTGTGTATTAGGTCGCCTTTTGTTATCATCAACTCAGGACAAGTGACCACGGTTTCGAATTCGTAGCCATTTATGGACGCTCTGAGCAATGCTTGTTGACAATTGGGCATGAAACCATAGGCTAGAACTCGGCGCCCATTGAACAAACAATTTATTTGTTTGGGAGCATAATTGTAGTCAAAAGTATCTTGGTCAATTAACACTATTTTGGTCAAAATATTTATGTCTGGTCAAAATTTTGCCACTCAATGCGAATGTCACTCAAGGCTGCTGGTTGCTCAATCTTGTCCATTAGATCCTCGATTTTTTCTCTCCACTTAGACTGATTTTTCTCATCGTAAAAGTTAAAAAGAGATTTGGTCAAATTGGCAATTGATTTTAATAAATGATTGTTGTTGGTTAGATTGCCAATGCTGCATGTAAAAATTCTACTCATGCTGTGTTCGGCTAGGTAGGCTATTAGCTCATTGGGTCTGGTCATGTGACCGTTCGTCTCGTTAACCCAAATAACAACATATGTGGAACCACTTACGTGAATAAAAATTGCATAGCAACCGTTTACGGCAAATACTTGTTTTTATTCACGTAAGTGGTTCCACATATGTTGTTATTTGGGTTAACGAGAGGTCAGCAACTTGTCAAAGGTCAGGACGTTTCGAACCCAAACCTGGCAAGTTAGGCTACCAAAAGCCATTTTCCTTTTATATAACTTCGAGTGTTTTGAAAAAAATACTTCTTATAAAGATCAAATTTTACAAAACCCACAAATTTTTCGGGCAAGATTTTTTTTTTGGGCAGTAAATGGATTTTTGTCAAAAAATGGATTTTTGTCAGAATTTGACTTTTGATCAAGAATTTATTTTTTGACAAAAAAGAAAAAATGGTCAAAAATCAATAAAAAAAAGGTCTAATCTTCAAAAAAAAATAAAAAACTATTATTTTTATAAAATTGAATTGAACCATGGAATTAATTTTTTTTTTTAGCACTAGCTAATTCTCTGCTTCACTTGTAAACTTCGAGTTTAGTTGATGTATTGAAATTTTTTTTTAAAAATACTTGTTCAAGCTAATGCTTTGTTTTTTTTTACAAAACATTTGATTTTATTTTGGTAAAAAATACATTAAATAAACTAAAAATATTTATATTGACTTTTATTCAAAAAACAAAGTTATTAAATTTGTTAAAAGAATTTGAAATAAATGTTTCAAAAACCTTATTTGTAATTTTTTTAATCGGTTCAAACAATTCATAGTCTTCAATTAAATCTCCACCATTATCTTTCGAAATTTTGTAGTCAAATTTCGGTTCAAAACTACAATCACTAATACTAACATATGCCCACGAATATAAAAAGCATAGTTTTGCATATTTAAAAAATTTTGGACCCAACAATTGTTCGTCTTTTGTTTTACTCATATCATGTGACAACTGTGAAATTTTATTGTCCACATTCCATTTTAATTCTTGATATTCTAAACATGTGGATAATTTATAATTATCTGGTACTTTGTCATCATCATCCTTAAGTTCAAGTTGTTTCGAAAATGAACCAGCAAAATTCATATTCTTGATTAAAAAAAACATCAATAAAGGACGTCCAAACATATTACAAACAATTGAATTGTCTTTTAAAAGTTGTTCAAACTCGGAATTGTTAGTGTTGATTGATACTTGTACGTGAACACTTTTAGTGGCTGTTTCTTTAATTTTTATAACTTTTTTTTGTTTGTCATTTTTTTTGGTTCGTTTGTGATGGGTGCTATTATTTGATGATTTTGTTACTTTCATTTTTAAAGATGAAAAATTTTACATTCTTGTGTTTAGTTTTATACTATAAAAAATTGAAATATTATTCATACGTAATTATTTTTTTTATTGTTTTCTTGAAAAATTATATAAACGTATTTAAAAATTCTTTATGAGTACACTTTTTGTTTCAATAATTAATTAAATTTTTACAAAAAAAAAATAACATGATGAATTATCATTATTGGAATATGTAATATAATTAATCACAAATAAAGAATGTATGATTGTACCAATTTTTCAGTCATATTGTAAAACAAAAATAATTTTGAATAAACATTTTTGTAAAGAATTTTTTTATTATTTTGTATTAAAAAAATAATAATTAATTAAACAAGTTCAACTCTTGTATTATTGAATAAATTTTGCTACGACACTTCTTATCATTACACATTTTCTCATACAACCATTTTGTATTCAACTCAAAATCCACAAAAGCATCACGCATAACATTTTCTACCAATTTGTGTCGTTCATTTACAAACCATGATTGTTTTCCAAAAACATTTTGTACTCTATTCACTGTTAAATATTCACTGAACATTTCTATTCTTGGATCTGTGGTGATGTTTGGTTTTTGTTAAACATTAGCAATTTCCATATATTTGGTGGCCTTTTTTTTTACACTATAGATAACTTCCGCGTCAAATGATTTGATAACTATTCCCTCAATCATATTACAACGATCACTCACACATCAAATTTTGAACATTGATCAAATGAACCAATTAATGATGTTTCTACTATTGGAAGCTTCAAGTTATTGGCCCATTCAATAAACAATTTTGGACATTGTTTGATGCCATCGAATAATACATCAAAAAAAATTAAATTATTTGTCATTTCATCCAAATTATTGTATTTAATTCTTTTCAAAACATGTCCATACATTTCTCCATACAAGTTTATTGTATTGAAATTTGAATTTGTCAAATATTCGGCAACGCTATCAATAGGTTCTTTGTATTTTGCAACAGTAGCTATATAATTGTAAAATTTTTCATCCGAACCAAGTAAGAAAATATTATTTGAAAATTACAGCCATTATATTTGTGTTGTACAATAAGTGATGTTTTGCATTTATTAAACCATTGAATGGTTTGTTCATTTTAATTAGAAATTGCGTTATAATAAACAAATGACATTTTTTTTTTTTTTAAATTAAATAATAATAAACCACTATTTATACTTGAAAAATAATGCATCAACTAATATTAAAAAAACAAGACTCGGATTATCTAATTATTAAATTGAACAAAAAAAAAAAATGAAAAAAACACCAAACAAATTAAAACAAATTGTTCCAAATTATTTGACAAATAAAGACTATTCTTTTTATTTTGACAAGTTTATTGTAGGACAACGACTGTCACTTGTAGAAATTGTAGATTTTTTGGAAAATAATATATCGTTAAAAAATACATCAATAGTACATTATTATTTTACAAATGAACCTGAAAAATTTAAAAAGATTGCTGAAATTTGTCGCGAATACAAAAAAAAAATTGACAACACAAAATTATTTAGTGCAACAATATTTAATCTATCTGTTTCGTTATGAAGAAATATTTTCGGACAATGAACAATTGTTAAATATATACGATGAAAAAAATTGGTTTTTTGCTTACACTTTGGCATATATAGAAGGATACCAGTATCCAAAATGGAAAAAATGGAGAACATTGTGGCTTTATGATTATAAAAAAAATGAAAGAAAAGAAAAAAGTTTTAAAATACAAATGGTTTTTTTCAAGGCTTGTTTGACAATTCAACCAAAGATGTACTCATATTACTACCTAAACAACCCAAACGATTAAATAAACATTTTGAATTATTACCAAACATTAATTTTTTTTTAACATGCAACAAACCTTCACATACAAATGGTAAACAAATGCAATTCATTGATTTAAATGACAATTCTCAAATATTTGTTGATTTTAAAATTTGGTTGAGTAGTTCATCTAATAATTTGAAATATATTTAATATTTGATAATGAATTATACACTAAAATTAATGATGAAAACGAGTTTGTAATCATTTTGGGAGTATTTAATTATAAAGAATTGTTTAGACGAATTTTTTTTATTACAAAAAATGTATATACGGTTTAAAATTGGACAGTGACGACACAAATACAAATTGTTATGTTAACAAACTTAAAACAGACCCAAAAATTTTTAATATTATGAAAGTATTTAGAATGAAAAAAAATGAAAATTGAATTACATTTATTGTAGATTAGAATTAAATGGTGTTAATGATTTTTTTATGGCAGTTGATAAATGTTAAACTGGATTAGGAAAATGATAAAATAAATGTTGTACAATCAAGTATTGGTAATAACCAATTAAGAACTTGGTCATGTTGTGAATTGTATGCAAATTTTTGTCTTATACATGCTTCTTCAATCTCAAATAGGAAATTAATTAACGTTTTTTTATTATATTACTTTAACAACATTACAAATGTTTTGACAAACTATTCTATAATAGCTGCAAATAAAATTGTCAAACAAAATGTTTGTTTGTCATTTGAATATATATATATTTTGACAGATGTATTGGAAATAACAAAAGTTTACGTGTTGTATCTTGAACGTTTTATTTCTTTTATGCAAGAAAACAATTTGACAGACATAGAAATAGACGTATTAATTGCTAATGATATATTTTACAATGACTACATGTTGCCGATCAATTTTCAAGAACATGTTTTTTTTCACATGGGTTCTTTTAATTTTGTTAATTTTTTCCGTTTTTATAGTGATTCAAATAACATTTTGATTGCTAATCCGAACAATTGTTTTTCAATTTATTGTTCGGAAAAAATTAAAAATATACTTGTAAGATATTTTAATGTAATGAGATATAATTTAGTGACAATTGTGAATAATAATATAATGATTTTTGACAATTACATTTTTTCATTAAATTCATCGATCGAAAAATGGTGGCTATTCGGTGTAAATGAAGGACAAGAAAAATTTATTAATAATAAAAATGTTTGTTTTTAAATATTTTTTTGAAATTTTCTCATTATAATAAATAAACTGTCAATAAAAAAAATAGCAAAACTAGTTTTTTATTGTTTGTCTACTAATGTGTTGACAATGAAGTAACAAATGCATAATAGTAATCAAATAGTTAATAAAAATATTCTTGTTCAATGGTATAAAAATGGAATGTTGGACATCCAAGTCAGCAAAATCAACTAATTTGTCATCAATTTTAATAATTGTAGGATCATTTTTTAAATAACCAGCATCATTTGATTGCTGTAGTATGAATTTCATTTTTACCTGATTCGGGACAATAGCCATCTATGTCACAGTCATTCTCGTATTGTCCAATTTTTTCAAGAGATTGAATTTGTCATAACAATAATAGTAGTAGTAGTAGTAGTAGTAACAACTTTCATGTTGATCCAAATTAGTGTTATGCCGAGCAAAACTTAATCCATCTTCCCCTCGCTCATTATTTAATTTTTCTATATAATAACTTGCTTTCTCCTCTTGAGGGGAATAAATTCATAAGACCTAATAAAAACTTAAAAAACCTAAAACGATAAAGTTTCACTTTATAACATTGGCGCCCGATAAAAAAGAAGTTTGATATCTTTTCGCATAGATTTTCCTAAAGTGGCAACTAACCATTACGCACGAGGAATGCTTATGGCAATTCGTACTCTGTACTGCGCGTTCATTTACGTGGTTAGTCGGAAAATCCTTGACCTGGCAGACGAAATGGTTGATACAAATATCCCATTTAATCAGCCTGAGCAACCCGCATTTAGTAATCATTCTATCCCTGATAGAATTTTTGACTTCTTTAAGAGTAATTATGACCACGTATCATATATGTCCTGGCCCTCGTTTCTCTCAAAGGCGTTATTTTGGATAGGTGTAGCGTCAACGGCGTGGAATATTATGTTGTTTTGTTTCACATGTAAACTTACACGTTTCTCTCTTACCATCGTATATTCAGCAATCAAATGGGTGATTCTCAAAGTAGTTGGTCTATTTAAGAATAAAAAAACAGGTTTAAATTGGACAAAACACGTAGTTACACCAATGTTTTGTGTAAATGACAATATCCATGGATGGTTGAGCGTGTTTGAACGTCGCAACAAAGATGCGAGTGAGGAAGAAAAACGTAGTCTCATCTTAGAACTATTGAGTCCGGACGTAATCGAGGAATTAGACAACTTCCTGTTAAATGAAAAGCCTAAAACAAACTTTCTAATGATACGCAAGTCATTGATAAGATTGTTTTCTAAACATGAATCTTATCATGATCCGGTCTTGTCCTTAGTCAATCGATCCCAAGCTGACGACGAAAACCTCTTTCAATTTATTGGTACACTAAAGAAATTGGCTCGTGATGCATTCGAACACGACATGATTTCCAGGGACGAGTTCATCAAAGATCGATTCATACGTGGTATCAAGGACGAGCGTATCAAAGACAAGCTTTGTAACAAATTCAGTTTACCGTTAAACGAGATCATGGAATTGGCTAGTGAGTGGGAGAGCAAATTAAGGAAAACCGATAAAATTAAATACAAGCCTCAAATTAACAAGTTGGGGTCCATCGAGGATGGTGCTGATACTGTGTTCATTAACGTCCCATGCTCAAAAATCAAAGAAGGAGTAAGATCAAGATTTTACTCAAACGCCCTAAAAGAACAGCCTGCTAAAGCAATCAGAACACGGAGAGATTCAGAGAGTATCGGTATTACCAACCAACCTGAGCCTCCCCAGCCTGGCTTCCTATTAAACCTGAAAGGTTTAAAGATGTTTCAAATGTCTTTAAAAACACCAGTACACGTGCACACCAAGCGACCAGACCCTATCCGTGGTGCATGCAAAATAAATGAAAACGTAGTCGTATTTGACTTAGACACAGGTGCCGACATCTCAGCACTTAGCTACGATGTATACGAGAGATTAACTCCAAAACCGAAACTGGTCAATATTGAACGTGAAATTTACTCCGCTGGAGGTGTTATGACAAATGTACTTGGACTTACTAAAGTGACGATTCAAATCGGAAACGACACTGTCGTATCACACTTGTTAGTGGTGAAAAATTTGTTGGTCGATTGTCTACTCGGCCGCGATTTACTCCCCTATTCTCGTACACTCAAACACATGTCTAGCGTGATTCAGAAAACCGTCCAAGATATCTCAAACGACTTAACTTTATCTAAAACCGATGGCTATGATAGAAAAGGAAGGCCTAGCTGGAACAATTTAAACACTCTTGGTTGTAAATACATGATTAATTCAATTAAAGATAATTTTGACGACGTTTTAAGAACAATTGAATCAGTAAAATCTAAACTCATGGAAATTTCGGCATCCTGTCTACTAGAACTAGCCTACAATGTATCTTGCCCAATTAGACACAAAATTTTACTTATTGACCCAAACCACCCGCCAATACGCGAAAAAGTAAGACGGTTACCTTACAGTAAAAGGATGGAATTCAAAAACATGTTGGATGAGATGTTAAAGGCTGGTCTTATACAAAAAAGTGAAAGTCCTTGGAGTTCGCCCGTACTTTTGGTCGCTAAAACCGACGGTACTATTAGATTTACGGTCGATTATTCAAAGCTAAATAGCATAACTATAAAAGATGCGCACCCACTTCCAAACTCCGACGATATGTTCGCCTTGTTAGCAAGCTCAAAGTGGTACACAAAATTAGATTTATATCAAGGATTCTTTCAAATTCTTTTGGACGAATTTTCAAAAAAGTTTACTGCCTTCTCATGTGAGTGGGGATTATTTGAATATAATGTGATGCCAATGGGTTTAACAAATGCTCCGGCAACTTTTCAACGTATGATGAATATGGTGTTAAAAGAGTGTATCGAAGCTAGATACGTGAGTGTGTTCCTGGATGACATCTTAATTCATTCATCTACCTTAGCCGATCATATTTCCCATCTGAACAAAGTGGTTGAAAAACTCCGAGAATTTGGTCTAAAAATTAAGCTTAAAAAATGTGAATTGTTAAAAGAAGAGGTATCATTTCTCGGTCATGTGATATCGTATGGTCGTATCAAACCTGATCCCTCCAAAGTTGAGGCATTACACAGATACGCTCGTCCTACAAATCTAACTCAAGTTCAGTCCTTTCTAGGCCTCGCGCAATACTATCGAAAGTTTGTTGAGGTATTTTCCATCATAGCCGCCCCACTATATTTCCTAACATCAAAAGATGGTTGTACAAGAGACGGATCAATTAAATGGGATGAAAAATGTGAAAGAGCATTCAATACGTTGAGATCAATATTGACCTCAGATTCCTTTTTGGCTCTGCCAGATTTAAAATTGACATTCAGGCTGGACACCGATGCATGTAATACAGGTGTCGGTGCTGTCATATCCCAATTACAAAATGGCGTTTTAAAACCAATTGCATACTTTAGTAGAGGCTTAAACAAGGCTCAAAAAAACTACAGCACCACTGAAAAAGAGCTCTTGGCTATCGTTTTGGCGATCGAGTACTTTCATCAGTATTTGTACGGTCGTTTCTTTGAAGTGTACGTCGATCACCAACCGCTTTCTTGGTTAATGAGTTGTAGCAAACCAAATGCTCGACTTGCTCGATGGTTAATCAGATTATTTAACTATGATTTCAAAATAATCTAATGGTAAAAAACACTCAAATGCAGATGCATTATCAAGGTGGTCGATCGAAGAACCACCCGTCTCAGACGACGAAAACGAAAACCTTGTCATTAACGTAATAACTAATCAAAGTGGAGACTCTTACGATTACTTACCACCTAATTTATTAGACCAAAGCAATGACCAAGACATACAGTGGATGATCAACGTGAAGCGAAATTCCATTGATTGTTCGTCTATTAGAAAAGACAATTTAACTAACAATCAAAAATCTCTTTTCCGGTTCTACAAAGATTACCACGTTATAAACGATAAACTCTATTTTGCAGGGGAAGGAGATGTTGGCAAACCAAAACTTGTCCTAGCTTACGACAATATCAACCTTGCCATTGACCTAGTACACTCAAATGTATTAAGCGGACACCTTGGAACAAAGAGAACCAAAGAAAAATTGTTCGATCGCTTCTTCAGACCGAAACTTGGCTATTTAATCGAAAATTTTATAAAGCAATGTGAGGCTTGCCAGAAAACAAAAAGCCCAAGCAAACTCCCAAAAGCTGCTTTAAGACCAATTAAGACTGATCAACCGATGCAGCTTATAACTATGGACATTGTAGGCTCCCTACCTATTTCTTCGGATGGTAACAAATATATTCTGGTAATATGTTGTCATTTTTCGAAGTTTGTAATTTTATTTGCACTAATGGATCAAACGGCTGAGACGATCATAGACAAGTTCCTGTACTTTATATTCCTTTTTGGGTTATCTACAAACGTCTTGACAGACTTAGGAACCAATTTTCAAGCCGGAATAATGAAAAAACTCTATGAACTATTAGACATTCACCAACTAAAGACCAGCCCATATCACCCAGAGTGCAATGGACTTACCGAACGGTTCAACAGGACTTTAAAGACAATGATATCCTGTTTCGTGAACGATAATCAGAACGACTGGGACAAGTTGCTTAACAAACTAGCCTACGCCTATAACGTGTCAGTCCATTCAGCTACTGGATATACTCCGTTTGAACTCATGTTTGGGCGAAAACCGAAGCTTCCAATTGATCTGGTAATAACAGAGAATCAAATGGAGGAACTTGAGACATCCGACTCTCAGGAAGTATTAGTGGACCCCCCAAATCCTGAGCAGTCAAGAGTAGAAAGGTATCTATTTCAACTTAAAGAGCATTTAGTTGAAGTGTTCAATAAGGTCAAAACAAATACGGATCTAAAACTTGAAAAAACTCAATTTTTGTACAACCGTAATATCAAACCAACCCATTACAATGAGGGTGATTTAGTTTTAAAAAATGTAGTAACCATTAAACCAGGTCTATCAAAGAAATTGGCTAATAAGTGGGAAGGTCCATATGAGATCGTTAAAAAACTCAATGAGCTGGACTACCACATTCGATTAGCAAGGAACCCAAAAGCTAAGGCTCGGACAGTACACCATAATAGGTTAAAAAGGTATTTTGGTCTGTCTCCAGCGACCACTGAACAACCTGAAAATGAGACTGAATTGGCTCAACTAACTCAACCAGAAAAGGGTAAAAAGGGACGAGACAAGAGGAATTACCAAAAGCAAAATAATAAAAAGAGACCTGAATTAAGGAAAGAAAGCATTGCAAAGCAAAATCAGCCAGATTCAGGCGATCAGCTAGTCCAAGTAGACCCTCAGCCTTTTTACCCAGTTGAACAGGAGGCAGCTACCTCTATTAATCAAAGAAGCAGCCGCCCGACTAGAATTAAACGTCCAGTCGATCGTCTAACATACAGATAAGTGTCCAATATGTGTAGAGGCGATAGACACCAATCAACTCAACCCGATCTATTCGGACTAATATATAACATTTTTGTTGTTCAAAGTTTTTTTTTTTTTTTTTTTT
>QEOQ01000114.1:393632-409632 GCA_010279815.1 Brachionus plicatilis | reverse complement strand
AATGACAAAAAATGAAAATTCAATTACATTTATAGTAAGATAAGAATTAAATGGTGGTAATGATTTGTATGGCAGTTGATAAAAGTTAAACTGGATTTGGAAAATGATAAAATAAATGTTGTACAATCAAGTATTGATAATAACCAATTAAGAACTTGGTCATGTTGTGAATTGTATGTAAATTTTTGTCTTATACATGCTGGAAGCATGTATAAGACAACAAAGTTAAGACAATTTCGATCAATTAAATTAATTGATCGAAATTGATTTTTTCGATCAATTAATTTAATTACATTTTTTCATTAAATTAATTGATCGAAAAATGGTGGTTATTCGGTGTAAATGAAGAACAAGAAAAATTTATTAATAATAAAAATGTTTGTTTTAAGTAATTTTTTTGAAATTTGCTCATTATAATAGATAAACTTTCAATAAAAAAATAGCAAAACTAGTTTTTTATTGTTTGTCTACGAATGTGTTGACAATGAAGTAAAACATGCATAATAGTAATCAAAAAGTTAATAAAAATATTCTTGTACAATGGTATAAAAATGGAATGTTGGATATCCAAGTCAGCAGAATCAACTAATTTATCATCTATTTTAATAATTGTAGTTTCATTTTTTAAATAACCAGCATCATTTGATTGCTGTAGTATGAATTTCATTTTTACCTGATTCGGGACAATAGCCATCTATGTCACAGTCATTCTCGTATTGTCCAATTTTTTAAAGAGATTAAATTTGTCATAACAATAGTAGTAGTAGTAGTAGTAACAACTTTCATGTTGATCCAAATTAGTAATTTTATTCTACAACATTTGTGTTGGGACCTGCAAACCCATTTTATAATTATGCAAAAATCATTCATATATTTATACCAAAATTTTGAACAGTTGTTGTTGTTGTGTAACATGTAAACAAATGCCAAATTTTTAGTGTAAAATTGATTTTAATGTTTGTGTGTGTGTATGTGTTTTTTTTATAATGGATAAAATGTTATGTAGAAATATAAAATTTTGTTTTCATGTAATACATTTTTTTAGTATATTAATGGTAGATTTTTTTGTCTTGTTAAAAAATTTAAATTCACATCATAGTTGTAAATGAACAAGTATGACGTTTTTTTTATCTCGATGCATCTTATCACTTGTTAAATGAACAAGTATGACGTAATTGAATAGTTGAAGCAACGTTATGTGTAAAGTATGGTGACAGCATAAGACAGTTTGGTGCTGTGAGCAGCACAAATCTTTTTATCACATTTAAAAAAAATGCAAAAAAAAAACATTTTCCAAATTTGGAGCAAGTTTTGAAAAAAAATTTCAATTTTAACTTGTTCATTTCAATGAGGTTCAAGTGCTTCAACTTAAAAAAAACGTCTTACTTGTTCATTTCAAAGAGGTTCAAGTGCTTCAACATAAAAAAAACGTCATACGTGTTCATTTCAAAGAATAATGCATGTACAAGTTTTTTTTTTTAAAAACTGCATAGACATTTATTATGTCTTGTTAAAAAAAGAGGTGGGAGGTGAAGCATGCCTTTGTAAAATAATTTCTTTCATAAAAAAATAAAATTATATTGAACATTGAAAATTTTTATTAAATAAATTTAATATTAGTTTAAACGAATTCTTAATTTTAAAAAATTTAGGTTAGACTTTTCGAAATCTTCTTGGTATTTTTCAACTATATTCCACACAAAAATGTTTTCGCGATTATGAGAATAAACAGCAATATTCGACTTTATATCACAAATATCGTTTATATCATCTTCAATTTCTTTCTTTTCTTTTTCATCCAATTGTTGATTGGAAAAAATAAATGTTTGAATTATTAAATTGCCTTGTTCAGAAAAAATAAATTTCTGGGTGTCAACTTTATAATGAAAAGCTGCCTTTAATAATGTTTCAATATCGGTTGGTGATGGAAATGCGTCAAAATGAATTTTAATTTCATTTTCGTCAAACTGTGTTTGATAGTTTTTTTTCCTGATATTCGCCGAAATTGGATGGGTATGCCATGAAATTAGTTCATCATCTATAGGAAAAATTGGTTTTGATTCAATCAACAGTGTTCCTGGTTTTCCGACCTGCATATTGATGATATTTCCTGTATCTTTTTCGATAGCACCACCTATTTCATAGGATAATTGTATTGTTTGTGGATCATTAATTACATTAGATATTTGGATGGACATTTTGGTTTAAATTCTTAATTTCCTAAAAATAAAGTAGAATGAATGAAAATTTAATATTTTTTATCAAAAAAATTAAAAATAAATAATTATTAATTCATTCAACAAATGCTTTAAGTTGGACTGAACATAATTTTAAAATTTGGGTTTTTGTTAAAATTCAATTTTGGTTGAATTGCAAGATTATACTTTTTTTTAAAAATTTTTATAATTTTTTAAATTGATTAATAATAATAAACTATGCAAAAACTTCAAAAATTGTCATTAAGCCAATTCATTAAGGGTTAAGAAGATTTTTATAACAAATCTTTTTGTTTAATTGCTGAAACAGGTAATGGTAAAACTTCGTTCATAAATTAAATTGTTAATCACAATATTGATAAGGGGAATGATCCATTTTTTCAATAATCAAAGCGTGGTCGAGAAGCTACTTTACTTCCTACTTTGTATACAACATACGTATTTTCAATAAATTTTAATCCAGCAAAAATTACCGTACATGATCATCGTTTGAGGTACATGTTTGATTTTGACACAAATAATCCAGAATTACAAATTGGTCAATCAAATACAGAATTTTTTATTTTACATGTACCATTAAGTTACAAAAATTTTTGTATATTTGAATTTTGTATCAGTTATGATAATAGTCCTTTAAAATTAACATATTATATTGATTGTTTGCAGGTGTTACTTCCTGAATTTACTGTTGATGAACTACTTTATATTTGCACAACACCACGAGGGTATTACTTGAATAATGCATTAAAATATGCAATACATCGACCTCTTAAATTAATGTATTTTGACAAAGATAGAAATTTTTCAAAAAACGAAATTTATCAATTTGTTTTAGAATGGAATTCAGAGTTTAAAAATATTGACTATTTAAAAATTAATAATTTTATTTTATTGGGAAATGTAAAAGAACTTTTGAAACACATTCTAAATATATTGTAATTTTAAAAATTTGTTTTTTTTGTTATAAAGTTGTGATAGTAAAAATTTAACACCATGATTACCAAAAACTAAAACAGAAATTATTTTGTTAGTTAAAGCATTTTTAATTTTTCTATAGTGTCCAACAATTTACAAATTATATTTGGACTAGCAAGCGCCACTCGACCCTCACGACCCCACATTTTTCCTAAAATCTCGCGATTTTATGCGGGGCCTAGCTCTCTTTTTCACCCTCCTTCCCCCCCGCTGACTCTTGCGTTTTTTGTCGTATTTTACAGAGTATAGGGGGACTTAAAACCCAACGCTTTTCCTTTTTATGATTCTGAACACGACCGTTCACTGTTTGTTCACCTTTATCCTTTAATGACTTAAAGTGTCCATCAATTTTATTTTTCATCTAATTAGAATAAATTAATTTCCCTTCTGACTTGATTCTCTTGATATGATATACTTAGCACAATATTTTTTAGACATCAAAAATTTGAGTTCACTTTTATTTTTCAATTTATAGTGGCCAGGTGCGAGTCACAGGCAAAATGATTTTTTAATTTTCAGAACTGTCTCATAATAGTGAATAAATTGATAAAAAAATATTTCGATAATTAATAAATTTAACCAGTTAAAAGTCATTTTTTAATTAATTTTATTATAAAATAATTTTCAAAAAAGTTTATGTCAATAGCTTATGATGGCACAAAATAGTTATTATTTAAATATTTTGAGAATTATACAAACTTTTTTTGAGTTTAGTATACCATTAGATTCCAAATTTAATTTTGGATTTGATAGGCTACATTTTAAGGCATGAAAAAAAATATTTCGTACTCAAATTAATTTTTTTAATTTTTCAATTTTTTTTTAAAATTTTAAATAGTCCATAGAGTACTAAGTTTTTTTGTGACCTAAATATAAGTGATATTTTTGAATTCAGCTAATTTTTCTGATTCAGAAAATGCCTATTAGATTGAGTTCACAAAATTTAAAAAAATAATTTTCAAAAAAGTTTAAGTCAATTGCCACTAATGGTGCAATATGATTTAGTTTTAAAAATTTTGAGAAATATTCAACATTTTTTTGAGTTTAGTATACCATTAGATTCCAAATTTAATTTTGGATTTGATAGGCTACATTTTAAGGCATGAAAAAAAATATTTCGTACTCAAATTAATTTTTTTAATTTTTCAATTTTTTTCGAAAATTCCAAATCACAGCATAAAGTGCTAAGTTTTTTTGCCAACTAAATATAAGTGATATTTTTGAATTCAGCTAATTTTTCTGATTCAGAAAATGCCTATTAGATTGAGTTCACAAAATTTAAAAAAATAATTTTCAAAAAAGTTTAAGTCAATTGCCACTAATGGTGCAATATGATTTAGTTTTAAAAATTTTGAGAAATATTCAACATTTTTTTGAGTTTAGTATACTATTAGATTCCAAATTTAATTTTGGATT
This sequence comes from Brachionus plicatilis, assembly GCA_010279815.1. NCBI lineage: Eukaryota > Metazoa > Rotifera > Eurotatoria > Ploima > Brachionidae > Brachionus > Brachionus plicatilis. The sequence continues at coordinate 405,025 of QEOQ01000114.1, read as the reverse complement.
TGATAGGCTACATTTTAGAGCATGAAAAAAAATATTTCGTACTCAAATTAATTTTTTTAATTTTTCAATTTTTTTCGAAAATTCCAAATCACAGCATAAAGTGCTAAGTTTTTTTGCCAACTAAATATAAGTGATATTTTTGAATTCAGCTAATTTTTCTGATTCAGAAAATGCCTATTAGATTGAGTTCACAAAATTTAAAAAAATAATTTTCAAAAAAGTTTAAGTCAATTGCCACTAATGGTGCAATATGATTTAGTTTTAAAAATTTTGAGAAATATTCAACATTTTTTTGAGTTTAGTATACTATTAGATTCCAAATTTAATTTTGGATTTGATAGGCTACATTTTAGAGCATGAAAAAAAATATTTCGTACTCAAATTAATTTTTTTAATTTTTCAATTTTTTTCGAAAATTCCAAATCACAGCATAAAGTGCTAAGTTTTTTTGCCAACTAAATATAAGTGATATTTTTGAATTCAGCTAATTTTTCTGATTCAGAAAATGCCTATTAGATTGAGTTCACAAAATTTAAAAAAATAATTTTCAAAAAAGTTTAAGTCAATTGCCACTAATGGTGCAATATGATTTAGTTTTAAAAATTTTGAGAAATATTCAACATTTTTTTGAGTTTAGTATACCATTAGATTCCAAATTTATTTTTGAATTTGATAGGCTACATTTTAGAGCATGAAAAAAAATATTTCGTACTCTAAATTAACTTTTTCAATTTTTCAATTTTTTTTTAAAATTTTAAATAGTCCATAGAGTACTAAGTTTTTTTGTGACCTAAATATAAGTGATATTTTTGAATTCAGCTAATTTTTCTGATTCAGAAAATGCCTATTAGATTGAGTTCACAAAATTTAAAAAAATAATTTTCAAAAAAGTTTTAGTCAATAGCTTCTCATAGTGCAATTTAGTTAATTTCAGGATAATTAATGAAATTTTCAGAATTTTTTTAGACTTAAGTATACCATTAGATTCCAAATTTAATATTGGATTAGAAAAAGTACTTTTTAATGCATGAAAAAAAATATTTCCTACTCAAAATTGAGTTTTTAAATTTTTCAATTTTTTTTTTAAATTTTAAATTGTCCATAAAGAACTAAGTTTTTTTGCCATCCAAAAATAAATGATATTTTTGAATTCAGCTAATTTTTCTGATTCAGAAAATGCCTATTAGATTGAGTTCACATTATTTGAAAAAAAAATTTTAAAAAAGTTTTACTCAATGGCTCTTAATGGTGCAATTTAGTTAATTTCAGGATATTTAATGAAATTTTCAGAATTTTTTTAGACTTGAGTATACCATTAGACTCTAAATTAAATTTTGAATTTGATAGGCAACATTTTGAGGCATGAAAAAAAATATATAATTTTTTAAATAACTAATATTAAATTAAAAAAATTTTTTGATTTCTTAAAATTTATTAATAAATAAATAAAAAAAAATAAATTTTAAACAATTTAAAAACAAAAAAAATTAATTTAAAATTTCTTTAAACACAACATTGTTTGTGTAAATGACATCAACACCATCATTACGGTCCAGTTTCAAAGCTCCTTGCCGATTTGTTCCAATTAAATTGGTATCAACCAAAATTGTCAAAGATTCAAAGTTTCTCACTCTTGACGCTGCCACATACAATTGTCCATGTGAGAAAACTGGTTTGCGTAGAAGCAGTCCCACTTTATTAAAGGTTTGTCCCTGCGATTTGTTGATTGTCATCGCGAAAGCCAATCTAAATGGAAACTGAATTCGACGAATTCGAAGGCCAGGATCATTTGGTTTCGATCGGAATTCAGTTTTACAGAATACAAAATCAGTGCCTTGTCTCGGTCCGGTTAGTATTGAGCATCGTACTGAGTTCTGATTGCAATGTAAGACACGTAATCGAGTACCATTGCAAAGTCCAAAACAAACATTCCAGTTCTTTATCAACATCACAATGGCTCCAACTTTAATGTTGAGTATGTGAGGCGGGAATGATTGTGGTGTTAACAAAAAGGCTTCCTCAATCGGGTAGTCGTCAGTGTCTGCTACCAATTCATCATCACGATTGAGTATTTCTGTAGTTGACAAATACTCATGATTGTCGCCTTGCAGTCTCAATAAAATGACTTCATTTATTTCCAGTGCATCCTTGTTTGTCGGACACAACAGAGCATTATTGAGTCGGTTTTGGACGTCCAATTCTAATTGTCCAGGGCCAAACACTTGATCCACAATATTGTCCGGACAGCACACTCTTTGTGGAACTTTTATCATGTAGTGGCCGTCATAAACACGACTATTTCCATCACCAATTTCCATGAGCCAGTTTTTAAATTCGTGCTCATTTGGATCTGCCCTCACATTGACTGTCAAACTAAGCTTCGTGAATTGGGTCCATAAGGGCGACTTTTTGATGCACATCAAAATGCTGGACTCTATTGTTTCATTGTCTGATACTGGATTACATTGTCGAAAGTCTCCAGTGAGCAACATTACTTTGCCTCCAAATGGAATGTCAGGCAGTTGCATGGCGTCTCTTAACAGGCGATCAACGCACTCCAAAATATTTCGAGAAACCATTGAAGCCTCGTCCACTATGAACAAACTACAGTCTCTAAGTTGTTGTGCTTGAGTCGAATGCATATTAATGTTGCTCACAGAGGTTTTGGTTGTTGGAATCGGAATTCTGAACCTGGAATGCATTGTCTGTCCACCACCGATTAAAAGAGCAGATGCAATCCCTGTAAACGCCGTCGGAATAATTGAAAGGTTGAGGTGTCGTAGACGATGATAAAGCAGCTAAATTTGGAAAAATTTATTTATTATTTATTTTATAATATTTTTAAGTTTAATAATTACATTAATGACATAAGTTTTTCCGGTACCACCAGGTCCATCCAAGAAAAACGACTTGTTTGATGGTGTCGGATCCCTGTTTAACACTGCTCTCATTATGGTATCAATCACATTCTATAATTGATTTAAAATTGATTAGAAATATTATTATTTAAATTATTAATTAATAATTTACCCGTTGCTCGATATTGAGGGTAGCTTCAAGATCTTGTATTGCATCAGCATGCTGTTGAGCCGTCATATCGTCTTGATAATTAGGCATCTGTCTATGCTGCCAATCATCTCCCCTCTCATCAGGTTCAGGCAAATTGAAATCGTCCAAAGTGCTGCCAAACGTAGCCAAAATGGATCGAATATGACCAAGAGCTTTCATATATTTTGTATCCGCTAAGGGCTCATTTTGATAGTCCTCACTCATTTGGTCTCTAAATTCCAACCACAAGTCCAATGCACTGGGTCTAATTGGATTATTGTGGTATAGTAGCGAAGCGTAAACAAATCTAATATGGGACGGCATCTCCACTCGGCACACCTCACGCATCATATCAGCCCATTGTTGGTTGTTTTCCACAAGTTGAAGAGCAATTGCAGCTGCCTCAAATGTAGCGTGTTCAAGACCATTAACTGTACGCAAAAATGCAAATGATGTTGGTCCTCTCACATGCAGTAGAAGCAGCTTCAAATGGTACAACTCTTTGCGTCTTAAATGAATGAATGCCATTCGACCAATGACTCTATCTCTACTGGCAGCAGAGGTTCGCAAGGACCAACGCTTGGTGTTTTTGTCAAACTTGTACATTGTTATAATGTCTTTGTACAAGAATTGATTGGCATTTCGATCCCGGACATTTAAATCAAAGAAATCAGTGAGCATAGTTCTTTGCTCTCGGTTGACCACTCCCGTCACATTTCTCTGATTGAATACAACATTTTGCCGATCTTCTAAGTGAATGACCATTGATTCAATTTTGTGTGACATTCCTAATCGTGAATGTCCCAAAATTTTGTCGCAAGCTTCAATTGAACTTACGTATCGCTTTTTTTCGTAAGTTCGAATTTCGTCATACACCACAGGATTGTTCAATCGATTAATATCATCATCCGGTACGTTATCTAAATTGACGCCATCCCCATTTGCATTGTTGTCGTCTCCATCATCATTTGCACCACCTTGGCCGTTGTCAATGACCACATTAGCTGCCAATTCATCCTCAGAGTCTACCTCATCATTGGCGTTGTTTGGCCTATTGAGCTGAACATCGTAGTTGTCGTTTTCCTGTTCAACATCATTTTGGTCTTGATTGGCATCAGCTTGGGCGGCTCGAGTTTGTATTTGTGCCAACTCATCCGGATTAACGCCCCTAGTGGCATAAGGCATATTATTATTAAGTGCGTTGGCCTGAACATTCACGCGATCGTTTCCTTTGGTCACGTACTTAAATAAGTACTTCATGGAACCCAAACTTCCGCAAAACTCCAAATTTACATGACTTCTAAATTTTCTTAGCATGCACGGATTGTATGGGACTACATTTCGGTTATCCAACACTTTTCCTTTGACTGTAATAGACCTGCCATTATCTGGACGCTTATAAATAGGATATCCATTTGGTACCAATACAGTGGTCTCACTGAATTGTTTTGGATATCCTTTTTCACACCGATTGCCAAACTTTTTCATGCACGGACTATTCTCGGTACATGGTCCATGCATCATTTTGGTAGTGACCAATTCGTATAACACTGGATCAACATCAGGGTCCGGAATCTCGCAGCTAATGATTTGGTCAATGGCTTCGACTGTAGTTGGCTTGTCGTTCTCGTGCATCCAAATAAGCAAGTGGTGGTGAGGAAGTCCTCGTTTCTGAAATTCTTTTACAAAGACATAAGCTATAACTACTCCAATTTTGTGTAGTTCCATTATGTCTTTGAACAGCTCTTTGAATTTCAAATTGTAGAGCCGCGAACACATGTCAGGGCGAGACAAATACCCTTGTCCATTTGCCAATGTACGTTTAAGTTCGGGCCAATGTGGATTCGATGTAAACGTAAGGAAATAGTCTGCTTTACCAAACTGACCGGCTATTTCAAGTCCATCATAATAGTGTTGCTTCATTGATCGGTCACTGCCTTCAAATGAAGATGGGAGTATAAACACTCGACCAATCGGATCATTTTGATTGAAATTGGGATTGTTTACATGTTCCATAACTCCGAGGTAGTCGTGAATTCGCAGTTGATTTTGGTTCTTACGCAAAAATTGAAGATTGTTTTTTTCAATTTTGATCCAAGCACTCACAAGGTACTCTTGGAACAATTTGCTAAGGCGAAAAATTGCGTTTGGCAGTCCTTGTCGAGGGTGAATTCTGAATTTATAAAATTCCTTCATTGTCACTCTAGAATTAGTAGTGAGCACTGCTTGATTGTGCTCGTATCGGTCATCATAGCCAGCCTCGCCATAAGGGAACATTAATGGGAAACACAGAGGGTCACAATTTGGATTCCGCATGTCAATACTCTTCATATGGTTATTGACTGTTTGTGGCGCAATGTTGATCAAATTTAGGCCTTGCTCACGGGCTACAGCATACATTATGAAGCCATCGTCAGGCAGACCATCCTGATCATTGAATACCACAGCAACTTCGCCATTAACAGCTGTGTCAACAATTTGACGGCGACCTTTGGCATTGACGGGAACGTTTGTGTTTTGAGGCACAAATCTGGTCATCCACATGCCAATTTTCAATGGATCGCGAGCGTTTTGTCGAGCCAGAATCTCCCGATTGTTCCGGAAAAATTGTACAAGTGGATTGGATTGCCTTAGCATATCATTTAGCAAACCAATCACTTCTTCTGAAACCTGTCCATGATTTTGGGCCCAATTTGCTCTCATGCTATCTAACATGGCCGTATCGGAGTCCATCATTAAATATTGGGCTGCCCTTGTGGTCATCACACCAGTTGGTCCATTGTACATTGGTGGCATCCGATAAAACATAGCACTATGACATTTGAACAAAAATGGTAATCGATACCGGCCCATAGCATTAAAACGACGCTGGTCATTCGCGCCGTTGTCCAGATCTTGTGGATCAAAATTAGATTTGACCGCACACATACCAAATAGAGAGTTGTACTGCCGGATACTGTTAAAAAAATCGACGGAATTCACCAGATCCACCCCAATTCGAATTGCATTATTGGTCCATAAGTCGATTAATGAGTGAATTCGATCCAATTGGGGCACTCTAATTTTGTCCCGTTCACAACATTTGGTGTAAACTCCAGCCGAATTTACTTCTCCATTCCAATAAAGGGCTCCACAAAACTCGCACACGTTAATCAACTCACCCTGGTTGTCCACTTCTTCAATGGTTTGTTTTAATATGCTCCAGAGCATGTGAGTTGGTAACGTGTGCTGCTGAGCACGTTTTTGCTGGATGTTTAAACCCAGCCGATCCATTTTTTCTTGGTGAGTTTCGACTACCTTGTTCTTGGCGTAATAGTCTTTGTTCTTTTGAAGTCGGGCCGCTTTCTGTTCTGGAGTCTCATTTGCACGTTTAGCTCTATCTCTATCAGCTCTATTTTTTTTGCGATTTGCAGACTGATCTGGAGTTTCGTTGGCCCTTTTCTCTCTTTCGCGTTCGAAATCGCGTGTCAATCTATCCGCAGTTTCCGCAGGAGTCTCCATCATTCTACGTACGCTTATTCGCATAGCATCAGAAATACTTGGGGTTTGTGGTTCATCTATAGAGACACTGTCAATTTGATCGAGTTGATGTTGTAAATTTCTCCTTGTTCGATTTGAAAGGGCTATAGGATCATTTGTTTGAATTCGTTTAATTCGACTCTGCCCCACATCCCATTCAATAGTAGCTGGAGTTTTCGCTTTATTTTTTGAGCCAATTGGTCTTCCCCTCTTCCTTGGTTTGGGGGTCACACTGTCGTTCCCGTCAACATTCAATTGGAAGGAACTACCGGCTTCACTTGGTTCTTCAATAATGCTGAGACCTTAATTAAATAAAATTAATAACTTGTTTAATTTAAATGTCAAATTAATATTTACTTTGGTCAAGTTCGGAGGTTAAATTGGCGATGTCAGCTTCATGAGTCATCGAAGTCATATGCTGATCTATAATAGGCTGCTCATGACTCAAACTCATAGGCTGATCTACTGGCAAGCATATTTCACTGTTAAGAAATGATGCTGATGTGCCAGGGCGAACAATTGTGATTGATGACCGAACTGGATTTAAAACTAAATTTCGAAATTAATTAAAATTAAATAATTAAATTGAAAATTTAAATTTTACCATTAAGCCTGGCTTTTAAAGTTTTAAAAGTTATTTTGCGACCACTGCTTTGCTTAAATTGGCGTTCAAATTTAGCCTCAGTCCAATTATTTTGTACTTTTGTTTTGAACAATTCCAATAATAATTCATCATCTTCTTTGGTGAATAATGTCTCTTAAATAAGGCAATTAATTTAAAAATTTAAAATTAATACTCAATATTTACTTGGAGGCATTTTAATTTTTAGTTAAGGTTTTTTAAATTTGTCTAGATCTTAGAAAAAATATTAAATTTTTAATAAATAAATAAAATTTTTGGACAATTTCATAGGCAAATTACGGCCTACTTTTGGTATTTTAAATGTAAAAAAATTAAATTTCAAAAAATTTTTAGATCAATGGATTCGTCATTTTGTGACGATTTCAAAAATATAGAAGTTATTAGACCTGTGAGTCGCACTTGGACACTATAATAAAAACAATGTGAGTAAGCACCAATTGCTGATGTCAAAAAATTCAGTGCTTAATAAATTATTATTGTGCTCTATATAAAATATCGCAAGTTTGCTATTTTTTATTTTTTCATTGTTTAACAGTTAGCAATTGCTTTATTTTAGATCAGAAAAGTTTAGAATCGATTTTTAACGCATAAATTTAATTTAAATTAAAAAATTTTTAGCTTAATGAATTCGTCATTTTGTGACGATTACAAAAATATAAAATTCATTAGGCCTGTGAGACGCACTTGGATACTATAATTAAAACAATGCGAGTGAGCACAATTTTTTTGATGTCAAAAAATTTTGTGCTAAATTAATAAATATTGTGCTCTATATAGAATATCGCAAGTTTGCTATTTTTTATTTTTTCATTGTTTAACAGTTAGCAATTGCTTTATTTTAGATCAGAAAAGTTTACAATCGATTTTTAACGCCTAAATTTCATTAAATTAAAAAATTTTTAAATTAATGAATTCGTCATCTTGTGACGATTTCAAAAATATAAAATTCATTAGGCCTGTGAGACGCACTTGGACACTATAATTAAAACAATGCGAGTGAGCACAATTTTTTTGATGTCAAAAAATTTTGTGCTTTATTAATAAATATTGTGCTCTATATAGAATATCGCAAGTTTGCTATTTTTTATTTTTTCATTGTTTAACAGTTAGCAATTGCTTTATTTTAGATCAGAAAAGTTTAGAATCGATTTTTAACGCCTAAATTTAATTTAAATTAAAAAATTTTTAGCTTAATGAATTCGTCATTTTGTGACGATTACAAAAATATAGAATTTATTAGGCCTGTGAATCGCACTCGGACACTTTAATTAAAACAATGCGAGAGAGCACAAAATTTGGATGTCTAAAAAATATTGTGCTTTATTAATAAATTTTGTGCTCTATATAAAATATCGCAAGTTTGCTATTTTTTATTTTTTCATTGTTTAACAGTTAGCAATTGCTTTATTTTAGATCAGAAAAGTTTACAATCGATTTTTAACGCCTAAATTTCATTAAATTAAAAAATCTTAAATTAATGAATTCGTCATCTTGTGACGATTTCAAAAATATAAAATTCATTAGGCCTGTGAGACGCACTTGGACACTATAATTAAAATAAAATTATTTAAATCAAATAATTGCTCTTAATAAGATATTGTGCTCTCAATAAAATATTGCAAGTTTGACTTAGATTTAATTTTATAGTTCAACACTTAGCTGTTGTGAGAATTTAGATAAAAATAATTTAAAAATGATATTTAAAGGCTGATTTTAATGCAAATTAAATTATTTTTATATAAATGGATTTGCCATTATATGACTCTTCAGAATATCTTAAATTTAATTTGCCTGTCAGTTACACCGGGACACTATGATCAAAATAAAAAGTATGTAAACAATTTGATGGTCTCAAAAAAAAATTGCAAGTGTGATTAAGATTAAATATTATCATAATTTAAGTGTAATGTACTATGTTAAAGTGTCGAATGTTAGTTTAGAACAAAAGAATTTTAATTTCAAATTTATTTTAGTAGAGGTTTTATTTAGAGCAAAAATTAAAAAAAGCAAGTGAGATTTAAACAAAAGAATTTTTGTTTCAAGTTTAAATTAGCAAAGTTTAAATAGTGTAGGATAAATTTAAAGCTAAAGAATTATTTTTTCAAATTTATTTTTTTAAAGTTTACTTTAATCAAAAAAATTAAACAAAGAAAAATTCATAATATTAGATTTACAATAAATTTAAATAAAAGTTGAATAAATTGCTCGTTTATTTTCACGGTTAAATATAATTTGCACGATTATTTTCACGATTAAAAATAAATTGTATGCATAAACGAAACCTTAAAAAATGATTAAAAAGAGTGAAGCTTTGCGTGACTATAGAAAGCGGATAGTTATAGTCCTTAATACAGCTGAGTACTTCTACAGGTACCGGTTCTGCGTACCTTGCCATATAAGTGCAAAGCAATATTTTATTTTAGAATTAATTCTAATTTATAAATTTAACTTAATTCTTAAAAAGAGGAAAAAAAGAAAAGATATGCTAAGATGATAGTTGATTGCCTTCTTTTCCAAAAGTCCTCTAACATTCCATATACCATTCCATTCATTTCCATATCATTCCATAAATCCATTCCAAAATCCATTCCATTCCATACTGCGCTCATCACGATGCCATCCCCAATAAACTATTTACTCTGAATCACGCTATCCGGTACATAGTCATAGTCATAGTCCATGAAAATGCCAATAGCACGATTCAGAGATCTAATTTGATTGAAAAATGGCACCCCGCAGTTTTAATATATAATTTTAGGTATTCCGTCCCACGGGAACCCTATTTTAGGCGAATACGTGTAAAGCAAGCTTTTGTCGATCCCTTGACCCCACTATAGTGAATGTTTAAGACATTGACGATAGTTGGCAAAGAGGTCATCATCAGCATCCAACGACTATCTGTCACCATGACAACATAGTCTCGCTGAATCAACTCGAGTCCTGATCTAATCGGAGAAAAACCGCTTCGACCCGGGCGAGTGTTATCCAAAACAACCCCTCTCAGGAATTGACAAAAGCCGTACAGACTGGTAGCCATTCGAAAAACGGCGTTTTAATAAGAAACCAGTAAGATATTTACTCTAGACTTAAATTCTTTCTATTAAACTATCTAAACTTAAATTTTTTTAACTTTCTAATTAATTACTTAACATATCTGACTTAATTATCTTATAATCTATTTAATACTAACTATTAAATTAATACTTTAACCTAATAGTACTTAAATAACACTAAAATGTTAATTAGAATTTTCATTCATTTCAATTTTGCTCAATCATTTCACAAAAATTGAATTATGTCAAAATTATGTTTTTTTAATCAATTAAATTAATTTAATGGAAAAACTAAACATTTAACTAATGTAAGGGTTCGTGGTACAATGGTTAACGTAATGTTCAACAGCTCCAAAGGAAGAGGGCACGATTCCCTTTGGTTACGAAAAAATTTAAAAATTTAAACTTTTTTCAAAAATGACAAAGTTTTTTTTAAAAATTTTGAGAATTTTTTACTATTTCATTCGGTTTAAAATTGCTTAAAAAGCCCAGAAAAAGTATTCCCATTTTACTTGGAAAAAAAATTTGCATTATTATAGTTTAAATTTTTCCCGCTTTTTTTTGATTTTTAAACCAATAAAAATAACAAAATTACTCAATTTTAATGAAAAAAACAGTTCAAAGTATTTCTAATCTAAAAATAATTTTTATTTGATTTTTCCCACATTAATTGGATTTTTATATCAAAATTACTACCATAATTATTTAATTAATAGGAAAAAAATTGCAAATAATATTTTAAATCTAAAATTAGTTTTTTTAAAAATTTTCCCGCTATTTTTGGATTATTAAAGCCAAAAATGCTACCAATATTTCTCAATTTTAATGAAAAAAATAGTTAAATGTATTCTATTCTAAAAATAATTTTTTTGAATTTTTTAATTTATTTTTAGATTTTTAAGGGCTCAAATACTATTAATAACCCTTTAGATATATTAAAAAATTGAACAAAAATTCTCTCAATTTCAAAAATAATTTTTTTAAATTACTTCAATTATTTTTTGATTTTTAATAGGCTTAATTACTATTAAATTAAAATTTGAAAAATATATTTCTAACTACAACATATGAAACTTATTTAATTAAAACACTGACATATTTTTTTTTTCCAATAAAATATTGTTAATGGA
>QEOQ01000114.1:368649-388996 GCA_010279815.1 Brachionus plicatilis | reverse complement strand
GATTTATAGTGTCCTATTTTGATTTAGAGTGTCATTTTAACCCGGAAATCACAGTTAAATGCGGGGGAAAAAATTTTTGAAGTTATTTTAGTGCCTATTTATGAGTAACACGTCCTTTTATAACATAGAGTGTCCTATTATGATTTTTAGTGTCTTTTTTAGATTAAGAGTGTCCTTTTATGACTTAAAGCGTCCAATTATGATTTATAGTGTCTTTTTTAGATTAAGAGTGTCCTTTTACGACTAAAATCGTCCTATTATTATTTTGAGTGTCCTTTTATGACATAGAGTGTCCTATTATGATTTATAGTGTCCTATTTTGATTTAGAGTGTCATTTTAACCCGGAAATCACAGTTAAATGCGGGGGAAAAAATTTTTTACTGTCTTTTTAGTATTTCTGGTAAATTTTAAATATTGGCGCCATTTTATTTCAAAATTATTAATATTTTTGAATTTTGCGCCTTTTTTTATTAGATTTTAAAAATTTAAATTTCGCGCCATTTTTTTCTATTTAAATAAAAATTTCTTGATTATTTTGCTTCAAATATTAAGATAATATTCTTGGCCGACTAATTGATCCCACGGCAATTATTGGACGGGAACGGCACTTTTTTGAAAAGGAACGGCAATTTTTTTATTTTGGACCGGCACTTTATTCAGTGGGCCGCCTAATTTCCCGAAAAGAACGGCAATTTTTCAAAATTTTATTATTTGACCGGTCTTTTATAACAATATTTAAAATTTTAATTAATTCCATATTAATTCCCCACAACCTTTTGCCGAGTAACCTGGAAATCACAGATTAATGGGGGCGAAAAAATTTTTACTATTTTAAAGTTTTTTAAAAGAATTTTCTATTTTGGCGCTATTTTATTTCAAAATTATAAATATTTTTGAAATTGGCGCCTTTTTATAAATTATTGCGAAAAATTTTTTTCCCGCCATTTTTTTGAATTTTAATAACAATTTCTAAAAAAATTTGCTCCAAATATAAAGAAAATATTCTTGGCCTCCTAATTGACCCCCTGGAACGGCAATTATTGGACGGGAACGGCACTTTTTTGAAAAGGAACGGCAAAATTTTTATCTTGGAACTGAACTTTATTCAGTGGGCCGCCTAATTTGCCGAAAAGAACGACAATTTTAATTATTTTTTTCATTTTACCGGTCTTTTATAACAAAATTTAAAATTCTAATTAATTCTTTAATAGCTGCCCACGGACCGAAAATGGTTCCGATATAGACTTACTATACCTTTTTAAACTCAAAATCTCCTAAATTTTGTGTTTCAGGCGTTTAAATTTCCTTAAATCGCCCCAATCTCTCAAAATCCCCCAAAAACCCTAAATGAAATCAATAAATCGAGTGCCACGCCCATGTCACCGCTTTTTTCCCAAATGTAACATCAAATTCAGAATCCCCACCCTTGATTGCCCCTAAAAAGCCGAAAAAATAAGAGAGTTAACGAATTCTAAATTTTGACATTCCTAACTTTGAACCACGCCCACAGCCTTAACGCAAATTCCGATATAGAATATGGCACCATTTTTGAGTTGCTGACACTTCGTTCTCCCAGAAAAGACGTTAAAAGAATTTTTATTTGGCAAAAAATAACAGACAAAGTGACATGAAAAAGTGGGGATTATATAGTAGGACTAGCAAGCGCCACGCGACCCTCACGACCCCACATTTTTCCTAAAATCTCGCGATTTTATGCGGGGCCTAGCTCTCTTTTTCACCCTCCTTCCCCCCCGCAGACTCTCACGTTTTTTGTCTTATTTTATGGAATAATGGGGACTTTTAACCCAACGCTTTTCCTTTTTATGATTCTCAACTCTATCGTTCACTATTTGTTCAGGCATTATGACTTAAAGTGTCCTTTTATGGCTTAAAGTGTCTTTTTATTACTTAGAGCGTCCTTTTATGACTTACATCGCCCTATTCTGACTCATAGCGTCTAATTATGGCTTTAAGTGTCCTTTTAAAGTTTATAGTGTCCTATTATGACTTATAGTGTCCTTTAAATCCCAACGCTTTTCCTTTTAATGATTCTAAACTTTACCGTACACTGTTATAGTGTCCATTTATTATTTATAGTGTCTTTTTATGACTTAAAGTGTCCTTTTATGACTTAAAGTGTCCTATTTTAATTTAGAGTGTCCTTTTATGACCTTTAGTGTCCTATAATAATTTAGAGTGTCCTTTAATGACCTTTACTGTCCTATTATGATTTATAGTGTCCTTTTATGACTTAAAGTGTCTTATTATGATTTAGAGTGTCCTATTATAACATAGAGTGTCCTATTATGATTTATAGTGTCCTATTTTGATTTTGAGTGTCCTATTTTGATTAAGAGTGTCCTTTAATGACTTAAAGCGTCCTTATATGATTTTGAGTGTCCTTTTATGACATAGAGTGTCCTATTATGATTTATAGTGTCCTATTTTAATTTATTGTGTCCTTTTTAGATTTAGAGTGTCCCTTTATGACTTAAAGTGTCCTTTTATGGCTTTAACTGTCCTATTATGATTTATAGTGTCCTATTATGACTTATTGTGTCCTTTTTAGATTTAGAGTGTCCCTTTATGACTTAAAGCGTCCAATTATGATTTTGAGTGTCCTTTTATGACATAGAGTGTCCTATTATGATTTATAGTGTCCTATTTTGATTTAGAGTGTCATTTTAACCCGGAAATCACAGTTAAATGCGGGGGAAAAAATTTTTGAAGTTATTTGAGTGCCTATTATAGAGTAACACGTCTTTTTATAACAGAAACGTCATTTTTTAATAGACACATCCTTTTTTGACCCGGAAATCACAGTTTAGTGGGGGGAAAAAATTTTGGGAATTACTTTAGTGCTAATAAATAGAACCAAATTATTTTTTAGACCTGGAACGTCTAGTTCAATGGGGGGACGAAAAATTTTTTAACCGATTTTAAAGTATTTTTAATAAATTTTAAATATTAGCTAATTTATTTTTTTAAATTATAAAAATATTAAATTCGCGCCATTTTTTTAAATTTAAATTACAATTTTTAGATAAATTTTCAGAGTGCTATAATAGAGATACACGTCCTTTAATAACAGACACGTCCTTTTAAAACGCGTCATGTCTTTTTTAATCAGGAAATCACAGTTTAATGGGGGGAAAAAATTTTTTACTGTTTTTTTAGTATTTCTGGTAAATTTTAAATATTGGCGCCATTTTTTTGTATTTAAATTTAAATTTCTTGAATATTTTGCTTCAAGTATTAAGATAATATTCTTGGCCGCCTAATTTTCCCCCTGGAACGGCAATTATTGGACGGGAACGGCACTTTTTTGAAAAGGAACGGCAATTTTTTTATTTTGGACCGGCACTTCATTCAGTGGGCCGCCTTATTTCCCGAAAAGAACGGCAATTTTTCAAATTTTTTTTATTTGACCGGTCTTTTATAACAATATTTAAAATTTTAATTAATTCCATATTAATTCCCCACAGCCTTAACCGAGTAACCTGAAAATCACAGATTAATTGGGGCGAAAAATTTTTACTATTTTTTAGTATTTTTAATTTATTTTAAATATTGGCGCCATTTTATTTCAAAATTATTAATATTTTTGAATTTGGCGCCTTTTTTTTATATATTTTAAAATTTATAATTTCCCGCCATTTTTTTGGATTTGAAAAACAATTTTTTGAAAAATTTGCTAAAAGTCAAAATTTAATACTCTGAGCCGCCTAATTGACCCCCTGGAACGGCAATTATTGGACGGGAACGGCACTTTTTCCAAATGGAACGGCAATTTTTTTATTTTGGACCGGCACTTTATTCAGTGGGCCGCCTTATTTCCCGAAAAGAACGTCAATTTTTTTAATTTTCATCAATTTGACAAAATCCTTTATAACAAAATTTAAAATTTTAATTAATTCTAAAATAGCTCCGCACAGACCGAAAATGATTCCGATATAGACTTACTATACCTTTTTCAATTCAAAATCTCCTAAATTTTCTGAATCAGGAGTTAAAATTTCCTAAAAAGGCCCCAATCTCTCAGAATCGCCAAAAAACCCGAATTAAAATCAAAAAATCGAGTGCCACGCCCATGTCACCGCTTTTTTCCAAAATCTAACATTGAATTCGTAATCCCCACCCTCGATTACCCCCAAAAAACCCAAAAAATAAGAGAGTTAACGAATTCTAAATTTTGACATTCCTAATTTTGAACCACGCCCACAGCCTTAACGCAAATTCCGATATAGAATATGGCGCCATTTTTGAGTTCCTGACACTTTGTTCTCCCAGAAAAGACGTTAAAAGAATTTTTTAACGGAAAAAAGGTGCGCACAGAGCGACAAAGTTTAAAAAGTGGGGATTATATAGTAGGACTAGCAAGCGCCAAGCGACCCTCACGACCCCACATTTTTCCTAAAATCTCGCGATTTTATGCGGGGCCTAGCTCTCTTTTTCACCCTCCTTCCCCCCCGCTGACTCTCGCGTTTTTTGTCGTATTTTATGGAGTAGTTGGGACTTGAAACCCAACGCTTTTCCTTTTTATGGTTCTAAACCCTCTCGTTAACTGCTTGTTCATGCTTTACTCTGATCCATGTTTGAACAGACTAAAAGCGAGCGTTTTTGACTCATAGTTTCCTTTTATGCCTTATAGTGTGCTTTTTTGATTTTTAGCGTCCTTTTATTACTCATAGTGTCCTTTTATGATTAAGAGTGTCCTTATATCACTTATAGTGTCCTTTTATAACATAGAGTGTCCTATTATGATTTATAGTGTCTTTTTTAGATTAAGAGTGTCCTTTTATGACTTAAATCGTCCTAGTTTGATTTAGAGTGTCCTTTTATGACCTATAGTGTCCTATTAAGATTTATAGTGTCCTTTTATGTCTTATAGCGTCCTTTATGACTTAAAGCGTCCTATTTTAATTTAGAGTGTCCTTTTATGACTTAGAGTGTCCATTTTTTACTGTAAGCGTCTATTATGAGTTAAAGCGTCCCTTTATGAGTTATAGTGTCCTTTTATGAGTTATAGTGTCCTTTTATGAGTTAAAGCGTCCCTTTATAAGTTATAGTGTCCATTTTTTTCTTAAAGTGTCCTTATATGCCTTATAGTGTCATATTATGATTTATAGTGTCCTTTTATTACTTTTAGCGTCCTTTTATGGCTCATGATGTTTTTTTATTACTTAAAGTGTCCTTTTAAAGTTAATAGTGTCCTTTTAAAGTTTAAAGTGTCATTTTAAAGTTTAAAGTGTCCTTTTATGCCTTATAGCGTCCTTTTATGACTTAAAGCGTCCTATTTTAATTTAGAGTGTTCTTTTATGACCTTTAGTTTCATAATATGATTTATAGTGTCCTATAATGACTTGGAAATCACAGTATAATGGGGGGAAAAAATTTTTGAAGTTATTTGAGTGCCTTTTATAGAGTTACACGTCTTTTTATAATAAACACGTCATTTTATAATAGACACATCCTTTTTTGACCCGGAAATCACAGTTTAATGGGGGGAAAAAATTTTTGAAGTTATTTGAGTACCTTTTATAGAGTAACACGTCCTTTTATAACTTAGAGTGTCCTATTATGATTTATAGTGTCCTAGTTTGATTTTGAGTGTTCTTTATGACTTATAGCGTCATTTTATGATTTAAAGTGTCCTTTAATGACCTATAGTGTCCTATTATGATTTATAGTGTCCTTTTATGACTGAAAGTGTCTTATTATGATTAAGATTGTCCTATTAAAACATAGAGTGTCCTATTATGATTTATAGTATCTTTTTTAGATTAAGAGTGTCCTTTTATGACTTAAAGCGTCCAATTCTGATTTTGAGTGTCCTTTTATGACATAGAGTGTCCTATTATGATTTAAAGTGTCCTATTTTGATTTAGAGTGTCATTTTAACCCGGAAATCACAGTAAAATGCGGGGGAAAAAATTTTTGGAATTACTTTAGTGCTAATAAATAGAACCACATTATTTTTAAACCTGGAACGTCAAGTTGGGGGGACGAAAAATTTTTTACGGTTTTTTCATTTATAATAAATTTCAAGTATTTATAATAAATTTTAAATATTAGCTAATTTATTTTTTTAAATAATAAAAATTTTAAATTTGCGCTATTTTTTTAAATTTAAATTACAATTTTTAGATAAATTTTCAGAGTGCTATAATAGAGATACACGTCCTTTAATAACAGACAAGTCCTTTTAAAACGCGACACGTCTTTTTTAATCAGGAAATCACAGTTTAATGGGGGGAAAAAATTTTTTACTGTTTTTTAAGTATTTCTGGTAAATTTTAAATATTGGCGCCATTTTATTTAAAAATTATTAATATTTTTGAATTTTGCGCCTTTTTTTATTAGATTTTAAAAATTTAAATATCGCGCCATTTTTTTGTATTTGAATTAAAATTTCTTGAATATTTTGCTTCAAATATTAAGATAATATTCTTGGCCGCCTAATTTACCCCCTGGAACGGCAATTATTGGACGGGAACGGCACTTTTTTGAAAAGGAACGGCAATTTTTTTATTTTGGACCGGCACTTTATTCAGTGGGCCGCCTTATTTCCCGAAAAGAACGGCAATTTTTTTTAATTTGTTACTTTTGACCGGTCTTATTTTATTTTTTTTTTCTAAAACCCAAAAAACCCAGTGCCACGCCCATGTCACTGCTTTTTTACCAAAACAAATTTGATATTCGTAATTTTCACCCCCAAATACCCCCAAAAACATCAAAATATTAAGAATTAAGAATTTTGACATTTAGCCAGTCCTAACCTTAAGCCCCGCCCACAGCTTTAAGCGAAGAACGCCGTTAACATTCCTTCAACTTTCTAGACTCAAAATCACCTAATTAAAAAGATTCAGGAGTTAAAATTTCCTAAAATCGCCCCAATCTCTCAAAATCGCCCAAAAACCCGAATTGAACTTAAAAAATCGAGTGCCACGCCCATGTCACCGCTTTTTTCCAAAAACTAACATTAAATTCAGAGTCCCCACCCTCGTTTACCCCCCAAAAACTTTTAAAAACAAAGAAATTATGAAATCTAAATTTTGACATTCCAAACTTTAAGCCCCGCCCACAGGCTTAAGCGAGGAACGCCGTTCACTTACGGCACCATTTTTGAGTTCCTGACACTCAGTTCTCCCAGAAAAGACGTTAAAAGAATTTTTTAACGGCAAAAAATAACAGACAAAGTGACATGAAAAAGTGGGGATTATATAGTAGGACTAGCAAGCGCCAAGCGACCCTCACGACCCCACATTTTTCCTAAAATCTCGCGATTTTATGCGGGGCCTAGCTCTCTTTTTCACCCTCCTTCCCCCCCCGCTGACTCTCGCGTTTTTTGTCGTATTCTATGGAATTAGGGGGACTTATAACCCAACGCTTTTCCTTTTTAAGATTCTAAACTCTATCTATTAACTGTTTGTTTACGCTTTTCTCTTATCCATGTTTGAACAGGATAAAACCCAGCGTTTTTGATTCATAGCGTCATTTAATGGCTCAAAGCATCTAATTTTGACTTAAAGCGTCCCTTTATGAGTTATAGTGTCCTATTACGACTTATAGTGTCCTTTTACGACTTAAAGTGTCTTATTATGATTAAGAGTGTCCTATTATAACATAGAGTGTCTTATTATGATTTTGAGTGTCCTTTTATGACATAGAGTGTCCTATTATGATTTATAGTGTCCTATTTTGATTTAGAGAATCATTTTAACCCGGAAATCACAGTTAAATGCGGGGGAAAAAATTTTTTAAATTATTTGAGTGCCTATTATAAAGTAACACGTCCTTTTATAACATAGAGTGTCCTATTATGATTTATAGTGTCTTTTTTAGATTAAGAGTGTCCTTTTATTACTTAAAGCGTCCTTTTATTACTTAAAGTGTCCTATTATTACTTTAAGTGCGCTTTTATGACTTATAGTGTCCTTTTATTACTTATACCGTCCTTCTATGACTTAAAGCGTCTAATTATGACCTATAGCGTCTAATTTTGACTCAAAGCGTCCTTTTATGACTTAAAGCGTCTAATTATGACTGATAGCGTCTAAATATGACTTATAGCGTCTAATTATAACTCATAGTGTCTTATTAAGACTTATAGTGTCTTTTAATGATTTATAGTGTCCTTTTATGACTTAAAGCGTCTTATTTTGATTTATAGTGTCCTTTTATGATTAAGGGTGTCCTATTATAACATAGAGTGTCCTATTTTGATTTAGAGCGTCATTTTAACCCGGAAATAACAGTTAAATGCGGGGGAAAAAAATTTTTGAAGTTATTTGAGTGCCTTTTATAGAGTAACACGTCCTTTTATAACATAGAGTGTCCTATTATGATTTATACTTTCCTTTTTTGATTAAGAGTGTCCTTTTATGACTCAAAGCGTCCTATTATGATTTTGAGTGTCCTTTTATGACATAGAGTGTCCTATTATGATTTATTGTGTCCTATTTTGATTTAGAGTGTCATTGTAACCCGGAAATCACAGTTAAATGCGGGGGAAAAAATTTTTGAAGTTATTTGAGTGCCTTTTATAGAGAAACACGTCCTTTAATAACAAACACTTCATTTTATAACGCGACACGTCTTTTTTAAACCGGGAATTGACAGTTTTTTTTGGGCGAAAAAATTTTTTACTGTTTTTTAAGTTCTTGAAGTAAATTTTAATATATTGGCGCCATTTTACTTCAAAATAATAAATATTTTTGAATTTGGCGCCTTTTTTTAAATTATTGTGAAAAAAATTTTTCCCGCCATTTTTTTGAATTTTAATTACAATTTCTTGAAAAATTTGTTGGAAAACTAAAATTAAAACTCTTGGCCGCCTTATTAACCACCTGGAACGGCAATTATTGGACGGGAACGGCACTTTTTCGTGAAGGAACGGCAAATTTTTTTATTTGAACCGGCACTTTATTCAGTGGGCCGCCTATTTTCCCGAAAAGAACGGCAATTTTTTTTATTTATATCAATATACTTGTATTTTATAACAAAATTTAAATTTTTAACTAATTCTTTATTAGCTGCCCACGGACCGAAAATGGTTCCGATATAAACTTACTATACCTTTTTTAATTCAAAATCTCCTAAATTTTCTGAATCAGGAGTTAAAAATTCCTAAAAACGCCCCAATCTCTCAAAATCCCCCAAAAACACAAATTCAGAACAAAAAATCGAGTGCCACGCCCATGTCACCGCTTTTTTCCAAAATCTAACATTGAATTCGTAATCCCCACCCTCTATTACCCCCAAAAAACCCAAAAAATAAGAGAGTCAACGAATTCTAAATTTTGACATTCCTAACTTTGAACCACGCCCACAGCCTTAACGCAAATTCCGATATAGCATATGGCACCATTTTTGACTTCCTGACACTTAGTTCTCCCAGAAAAGACGTTAAAAGAATTTTTATTTGGCAAATAAAAGAATTTTTATTTGGCAAAAAATAACAGACAAAGTGACATTAAAAAGTGGGGATTATATAGTAGGACTAGCAAGCGCCGAGCGACCCTCACGACCCCACATTTTTACTAAAATCTCGCGATTTTATGCGGGGCCTAGCTCTCTTTTTCACCCTCCTTCCCCCCCGCTGACTCTCGCGTTTTTTGTCCTATTTTATGGGGTAAGGGGGACTTTAAACCCAACGCTTTTCCTTTTTATGATTTTTAACTCAAACGTTAAATGTTTGATCACGCTTTAATCTAATCTATGTTTGAACAGGCTAAAACCCAGCGTTTTTAACCAATAGTGTCCTTTTATTATTTATAGCGTTTAATTATGACTTATAGATTCCTATTATGATTTAGAGTGTCCTCTTATGACATATAGTAACCTATTATGATTTATAGTGTCCTTTTATGACTTAAAGTGTCCTTTTAAAGTTTATAGTGTCCTTTTATTAATTAAAGTGTTCTATTATGACTTAAAGTGTCCTTTTATGATTTATAGTGTCCTTTTACGACTAATAGTGTCCATTTATGACTTAAAGAGTCCTTTTATGACTTATAGTGTCCATTTATGACTTAAAGTGTCCTTTTACGACTAATAGTGTCCATTTATGACTTAAAGTGTCCTTTTATGACTTATAGTGTCCTTTTATTACTTAAAGTGTCCTTTTATGACTTATAGTGTCCTTTTTAAATTTAAAGTGTTCTTTTATGACTTTTAGTGTCCTTTTATGACTTAAAGCGTCTAATTATGACTTAAAGCGTCCTTTTATGATTTATAGTGTCCTTTTTTGATTAAGAGTGTCTTTTATGACTAAAAGCGTCCAATTATGATTTTGAGTGCGTATTTATGAGTAACACGTCCTTTTATAACATAGAGTGTCCTATTATGATTTATAGTGTCCTATTTTGATTTAGAGTGTCATTTTAACACGGAAATCACAGTTAAATGCGGGGGAAAAAATTTTTGAAGTTATTTGAGTGCCTTTTTATGAGTAACACGTCCTTTTATAACATAGAGTGTCCTTTTATGATTTATAGTGTCTTTTTTAGACTAAGAGTGTCCTTTTATGACTTATAGTGTCCTTTTATTACTCAAAGTGTCCTTTTATGACTTATAGTGTCCTTTTTAAGTTTAAAGTGTCCTTTTATGACTTTTAGTGTCCATTTATGACTTAAAGTGTCCTTTTATGACTTATAGTGTCCATTTATGATTTAAAGTGTCCTTTTACGACTAATAGTGTCCATTTATGACTTAAAGTGTCCTTTTATGACTTATAGTGTCCTTTTATTACTTAAAGTGTCCTTTTATGACTTATAGTGTCCTTTTTAAATTTAAAGTGTTCTTTTATGACTTTTAGTGTCCTTTTATGACTTAAAGCGTCTAATTATGACTTAAAGCGTCTGATTTTGAATCTTAGCGTCTAATTATGACTCTAAGCTTCTAATTATGACTCATAGCGTCTAATTTTGAATTTAAGCGTCTAATTTTGAATTTAAGCGTCTAATTTTTAATCTAAGCGTCTAATTTTGAATCTAAGCGTCCAAATATGACTTATAGCGTCTAATTATGACTCAAGGCGTTAAATTATGACCCCTGACGTCTTAATATGATGCATTACGTCCCATTTTTACTCTGAAATCACAGTTTAATGCGGGGGGAAAAATTTTTGAAGTTATTTGAGTGCCTTTAATAGAGTAACACGACTTTTTATAACAGACACGTCATTTTATAATCGACACGACCTTTTTTGACCTGGAAATCACAGTTCAATGGGGGGGAAAAAATTTTGGAAATTATTTTAGTGCTATTAAATAGAACCACATCATTTTTTTAACCTGGAACGGCAAGTTCAGTGGCGGGGAAAAAATATTTTCCTGTTTTTTTAGTAATTTTAATAAATTTGAACAATTAATAGAGAGCTAAATAAAGAGATTCACGTCTTATTATTTGAATAACGTGACACGTCTATTTATAATAGACACGTCCTTATTTAACTTGGAAATCACAGTTTTATGGTGGGAAAAAATTTTTACTGTTTTTTTAGAATTTCTGTTAAATTTTAAATATTGGCGCCATTTTATTTCAAAATTTAATATTGTTTTTGATTTTGGCGCCATTTTTTTGAATTTAAATAGAAAATTCTTTTAAAATTGCTTTAAAACTAAATTAAATTCTCTAGAACAGCTAAATCAATGGGGGGACGAAAAATTTTTTTACCGTTTTTAAAGTATTTTTAATAAATTTTAAAAATTTGCTAATTTATTTTTTTAAATTATAAATATTTTAATTTCGCGCCATTTTATTAAATTTTAAACCACGTCCTTTTTTAACCTGGAAATCACAGTNTTAATTTTGAATCTAAGCGTCTAATTTTGAATCTAAGCGTCTAAATATGACTTATAGCGTCTAATTATGACTTAGGGCGTTAAATTATGACCCCTGACGTCTTAATATGATGCATGACGTCCCATTTTAACTCGGAAATCACAGTTTAATGCGGGGGGAAAAATTTTTGAAGTTATTTGAGTGCCTTTTATAGAGTAACACGACTTTTTATAACAGACACGTCATTTTATAATAGACACGTCCTTTTTTGACCTGGAAATCACAGTCTAATGGGGGGGAAAAAATTTTGGAAATTATTTTAGTGCTATTAAATAGAACCACATCATTTTTTTAATCTGGAACTGCAAATTCAATGTCGGGGAAAATATTTTTTGCTTTTTTTTAAGTATTTCTAGTAAATTTAAAATATTGACGCTATTTTATTTCAAAATTTAAAATTGTTTTCAAATTTGGCGCCATTTTTTTTAAATAGTTGCCTAAAATTTTATTTCTCGCCATTTTTTTGAATTTAAATAAAAAATGCTTTTAAAATTGCTTTAAAAATAAATTAAATTCTCTAGAACAGCTAACTCAATGGGGGGACGAAAAATTTTTTACCATTTTTAAAGAATTTTTAAATAATTTTAAATATTGGCTAATTTATTTTTTTAAATTATAAAAATTTTAATTTCGCGCCATTTTTTTAAATTTAAATTACAATTTTTAGATAAATTTTCAGAGTGCTATAATAGAGATACACGTCCTTTTAAAACGCAACACGTCTTTTTTAATCAGGAAATCACAGTTTAATGGGGGAAAAAATTTTTGTTACTGTTTTTATAGTGTTTTTAATAAATTTTAAATATTGGCACTTTTTTATTTCAAAATTATAAATATTTTTGAATTTGGCGCCTTTTTTTAAATTATTGCGAAAATTTTTTTCCCGCCATTTTTTTGAATTTAAATAAAAATTTCTTTTAAAATTGCTTTAAAACTAAATTAAATTCTCTAGAACGGCTAACTTAATGGGGGGACGAAAAATTTTTTTACCGTTTTTAAAGTATTTTTAATAAATTTTAAATATTCGCTAATTTATTTTTTTAAATTATAAAAATTTTTAATTTCGCGCCATATTTTTAAATTTAAATTACAATTTTTAGATAAATGTTCAGAGTGCTAAAATAGAGATACACGTCCTTTTAAAGCGCAACACGTATTTTTTAATCAGTAAATCACAGTTTAAAGGGGGGAAAAAATTTTTTACTGTTTTTTAAGTATTTCTAGTAAATTTTAAATATTGACGCCACTTTATTTCAAAATTATAAATATTTTTGAATTTGACGCCTTTTTTTAGATTTTAAAAATTTNTTTTTGAATTTAAATAAAAAATTCTTTTAAAATTGCTTTAAAACTAAATTAAATCTTCTAGAACGGCCAATTCAATGGGGGGACGAAAAATTTTTTTACTGTTTTTAAAGTACTTTTAATAAATTTTAAATATTGGCGAATTTTTTTTTTTAAATTATAAAAATTTTTAATTTCGCGCCATTTTTTTAAATTTAAATTATAATTTTTAGATAAATGTTCAGAATGCTATAAGAGATATACACGTCCTTTTAAAACGCAACACGTCTTTTTTAATCAGGAAATCACAGTTTAATGGGGGGAAAAAATTTTTTACTGTTTTTTAAGTATTTTTAGTAAATTTTAAATATTGGCGCCATTTTTTTTCAAAATTATAAATATTTTTGAATTTGACGCCTTTTTTTAGATTTTAAAAATTTAAATTTCGCGCCATTTTTTTGTATTTTAAACCACGTCCTTTTTTAACCTGGAAATCACAGTTTAATTTGGGGGGAAAAATTTTTACATTTTTTAAGGTTTTTTAAAAGAATTTTCTATTTTGGCACTTTTTTATTTCAAAATTATATATATTTTTGAATTTGGCGCCTTTTTTTAAATTATTGCGAAAAATTTTTTTCCCGCCATTTTTTTGAATTTAAATAACAATTTCTTAAAAAATTTGCTCCAAATATTAAGAAAATATTCTTGGCCGCCTAATTTACCCCCTGGAACGGCAATTATTGGAAGGGAACGGCACTTTTTTGAAAAGAAACGGCAATTTTTTTATTTTAGACCGGCACTTTATTCAGTGGGCCGCCTTATTTCCCGAAAAGAACGGCAATTTTTCAAATTTTTATTATTTGACCGGTCTTTTATAACAATATTTAAAATTTTAATTAATTCCATATTAATTCACCACATTACCTTAACCGATTTACCTGAAAATCACAGATTAATGGGGGCGAAAAATTTTTACTATTTTTTAGTATTTGTAATTTATTTTAAATATTGGCGCCATTTTATTTTTAAAATTATTAATATTTTTGAATTTGGCGCCTTTTTTTTAAATATTTAAAAAATTTTTATTTCTCGCCAATTTTTTGAATTTGAAAAACAATTTTTTGAAAAATTTGCTAAAAGTCAAAATTTAATACTCTGAGCCGCCATATTGACCCCCTGGAACGGCAATTATTGGAAGGGAACGGCGCTTTATAGTAATGGAACGGCAAATTTTATATTTTGGACCGACACTTTATTCAGTGGGCCGCTTATTTTCCCGAAAAGAACGGCAATTTTTCTAATTTTTATCAATTAACTTGTCTTTTATAACAAAATTTAAAATTCTAATTAATTCTCTATTAGCTCCCCACGGAACGAAAATGGTTCCGATATAGAGTTACTATACCTTTTTAAATTTAAAATCTCCTAAATTTTGTGATTCAGGCGTTTAAAATTCCTAAAAACGCGCCAATCTCTCCAAATCGGCCAAAAACACAAAATCAGAACAAAAAATCGAGTGCCACGCCCATGTCACCGCTTTTTTCCCAAAACAGACATTAATTTCAGAATCCCCACCCTCTTTTACCCCCAAAAAGCCCAAAAAATAAGAGAGTTAACGAATTCTAAATTTTGACATTCCTAACTTTGAACCACGCCCACAGCCTTAACGCAAATTCCGATATAGAATATGGCACCATTTTTGAGTTGCTGACACTTAGTTCTC
This sequence comes from Brachionus plicatilis, assembly GCA_010279815.1. Lineage (NCBI taxonomy): Eukaryota > Metazoa > Rotifera > Eurotatoria > Ploima > Brachionidae > Brachionus > Brachionus plicatilis. The sequence continues at coordinate 374,141 of QEOQ01000114.1, read as the reverse complement.
TCAGAAAAGACGTTAAAAGAATTTTTTAACGGAAAAAAGGTGCAAAGTTGAAAAAGTGGGGATTATATAGTAGGACTAGCAAGCGCCAAGCGACCCTCACGACCCCACATTTTTCCTAAAATCTCGCGATTTTATGCGGGGCCTAGCTCTCTTTTTCACCCTCCTTCCCCCCCGCTGACTCTCGCGTTTTTTGTCGTATTTTATGGAGTAGTTGGGACTTGAAACCCAACGCTTTTCCTTTTTATGGTTCTAAACTCTATCGTTCACTGTTTGTTCAGGCATTACTCTGGTCCATGTTTGAACAGGCTAAAACCGGCACATAGCGTCTAATTATGACTCTAAGCGTCTAATTTTGAATCTAAGCATCTAATTTTGAATCTAAGCGTCTAATTTTGACCCATAGCGTTTAATTTTAAATATAAGCGTCTAATTATGACTCATAGCGTCTAATTATGACTTATAGCGTCTATTTATTACTTAAAGCGTCTTTTTTTGACAAATAGCGTCTAATTATGACTCTAAGCGTCTAATTTTGAATCTAAGCGTCTAATTTTGAATCTAAGCGTCTAATTTTGAATCTAAGCGTCTAATTTTGAATCTAAGCGTCTAATTTTGAATCTAAGCGTCTAATTTTGAATCTAAGCGTCTAATTTTGAATCTAAGCGTCTAATTATGACTTATAGCGTCTAATTATGACTCATAGCGTCTAATTTTGAATCTAAGCGTCTAATTATGACTCATAGCGTCTAATTTTGAATCTAAGCGTCTAATTTTGAATCTAAGCGTCTAATTATGACTTATAGCGTCTATTTATTACTTAAAGCGTCTATTTATGACTCATAGCGTCTATTTTTGACTCATAACAGTTTATTTTAAAATCTAAGTTTCTAATTATGACTCATAGCATTTAATTTTGAATCTAAGCGTCTAATTTTGAATCTAAGCGTCTAATTTTGAATCTAAGCGTCTAAATATGACTCATAGCGTCTAATTATGACTCTAAGCGTCTATTTATGACTCATAGCGTCTAAATATGACTCATAGCGTCTAATTTTGAATCTAAGCGTTTAATTTTGAATCTAAGCGTCAAATTTTGACTCATAGCGTCTAAATATGACTTATAGCGTCTAATTTTGAATCTAAGCGTCTAATTTTGACCCATAGCGTCTAATTATGACTCATAGCGTCTAAAAAAGGCTCAAAGCGTTTAATTTTGAATCTTAGCGTCTAATTTTGAATCTAGGCGTTAAATTATGACCCCTGACGTCTTAATATGATGCATTACGTCCAATTTTAACTCGGAAATCACAGTTTAATGCGGGGGGAAAAATTTTTGAAGTTATTTGAGTGCCTATTATAGAGTAACACGACTTTTTATAACAGACACGTCATTTTATAATAGACACGTCCTTTTTTGACCAGGAAATCACAGTTTAATGGGGGGGAAAAAATTTTGGAGTTATTTTAGTGCTATTAAATAGAACCACATCATTTTTTTAACCTGGAACGGCAAATTCAATGTCGGGGAAAAAATTTTTTGCTTTTTTTTAAGTATTTCTGTTAATTTTTAATATTGGCGCCATTTTATTTCAAAATTTAAAATTGTTTTCCAATTTGGCGCCATTTTTTTAAATAATTGTCAAAAATTTTATTTCCCGCCATTTTTTTGAATTTAAATAAAAATTTCTTTTAAAATTGCTTTAAAACTAAATTAAATTCTCTAGAACGGCTAATTTAATGGGGGGACGAAAAATTTTTTTACCGTTTTTAAAGTATTTTTAATAAATTTTAAATATTCGCTAATTTATTTTTTTAAATTATAAAAATTTTTAATTTCGCGCCATATTATTAAATTTAAATTACAATTTTTAGATAAATGTTCAGAGTGCTAAAATAGAGATACACGTCCTTTTAAAACGCAACACGTCTTTTTTAATCAGGAAATCACAGTTTAATGGGGGGAAAAATTTTTTACTGTTTTTTAAGTATTTCTAGTAAATTTTAAATAATGGCGCCATTTTTTGAATTTTAAACCAAGTCTTTTTTTAACCCGCAAATCACAGTTCAATTGGGGGGGAAAAATTTTTACATTTTTTAAAGTTTTTTAAAAGAATCTTCTATTTTGACACTATTTTATTTCACAATTATAAATATTTTTGAATTTGGCGCCTTTTTTTAAATNTAGAGTGTCCTTTTATAACATAGAGTGTCCTATTATGATTTATAGTGTCCTATTTTGATATAGAGTGTCATTTTGACCCGGAAATCACAGTTAAATGCGGGGGGAAAAATTTTTGAAGTTATTTGAGTGCCTATTATAGAGTAACACGTCTTTTTATAACAGACACGTCATTTTTCAATAGACACATCCTTTTTTGACCCGGAAATCACAGTTTAATGGGGGTAAAAAATTTTTTACTGTTTTTTTAGTATTTCTGGTAAATTTTAAATATTGGCGCCATTTTATTTAAAAATTATTAATATTTTTGAATTTTGCGCCTTTTTTTATTAGATTTTAAAAATTTAAATATCGCGCCATTTTTTTGTATTTAAATTAAAATTTCTTGAATATTTTGCTTCAAATATTAAGATAATATTCTTGGCCGCCTAATTTACCCCCAATGGAACGGCAATTATTGGACGGGAACGGCACTTTTTTGAAAAGGAACGGCAATTTTTTTATTTTGGACCGGCACTTTATTCAGTGGGCCGCCTTATTTCCCGAAAAGAACGGCAATTTTTCAAATTTTTATTATTTGACCGGTCTTTTATAACAATATTTAAAATTTTAATTAATTCCATATTAATTCCCCACAGCCTTAACCGAGTAACCTGAAAATCACAGATTAATGGGGGCGAAAAAATTTTTACTATTTGTTAGTATTTTAAATTTAATTTAAATATTTGCGCCATTTTATTTCAAAATTATTAATATTTTTGAATTTGGCGCCTTTTTTTTTAATTTAAAAATTTAAATTTCGCGCCATTTTATTAAATTTTAAACCACGTCCTTTTTTAACCTGGAAATCACAGTTCAATGGGGGGGGGGAAAAATTTTTACATTTTTTAAAGTATTTTAAAAGAATTTTCTATTTTGGCACTATTTTATTTCAAAATTATAAATATTTTTGAATTTTGCGCCTTTTTTTTAAATTAATGCGAAAATTTTTTCCCGCCATTTTTTTGAATTTGAAAAACAATTTCTTGAAAAATTTGCTCCAAATATTGAGAAAATATTCTGGGCCGCCTAATTGACCCGCTGGAACGGCAATTATTGGACGGGAACGGCACTTTTTCCTAATGGAACGGCAATTTTTTTATTTTAGACCGGCACTTTATTCAGTGGGCCGCCTAATTTCCCGAAAAGAACGGCAAATTTTCTGATTTGATTCTTTTAACCGGTCTTATTTTATTTTTTTTTTCTAAAACCCAAAAAACCGAGTGCCACGCCCATGTCACTGCTTTTGTTAAAAAACAGACATTATAATCGTGTTTGTTACCCTCGATTACCCCCAAAAACAACAAAATATTTAAAATTCAGAATTTTTACATTTAGGCAGTCCTAAGCTTAAGCCCCGCCCACAGCCTTAAGCGAAGAACGCCGTTAACTTTCTTTTAGTTTTCTAGACTTAAATTCACTTTTTTAATCCATTTCTTGAGTTAAAAAGACCCTAAACCCCTAACTTTTCCCAGAAATCGGCAAAAACCCGAAATTTCCGCAAAAAACCGAGTGCCACGCCCATGTTACCGCTTTTTTCCCAAAACAGACATTAAATTGAGAATCCCCACCTTTGATTACCCCCAAAAAACCCAAAAAATAAGAGAGTCAACGAATTCTAAATTTTGACATTCCTAACTTTGAACCCCGCCCACAGCCTTAAGCGAAGAACGCCGTTCATATATGGCACCATTTTTGAGTTGCTGACACTTAGTTCTCCCAGAAAAGACGTTAAAAGAATTTTTTAACGGCAAAAAATAACAAACAAACAGAGTGACATGAAAAAGTGGGGATTATATAGTAGGACTAGCAGGCGCCCATCTGACCCTCACGACCCCACATTTTTCCTAAAATCTCGCGATTTTATGCGGGGCCTAGCTCTCTTTTTCACCCTCCTTCCCCCCCGCTGACTCTCGCGTTTTTTTGTCGTATTCTATGGAGTATAGGGGGACTTAAAACCCAACGCTTTTCCTTTTTATGATTTTAAACTATATCGTTCACTTATTGTTCACGCTTCACTCTTATCCATGTTTGAACAGGCTCTAAACCACTCCAAGCGTCTTATTATTACTTAAAGTGTCCTATTATGATTTTGAGTGTCCTTTTATGAATCATAGCTTCCTTTTTTGACTCATAGCTTCTAATTATGACTTATAGTGTCCTTTTGTGATTTAAAGCGTACTATTTTGATTTAGAGTGTCCTTTAATGACTTAAAGTGTACTATTTTGATATATAGTGTCCTATTATGATATATAGCGTCCTATTTTGATTTAGAGTGTCCTTTTATGACTTAAAGCGCCCTATTCTGAATCATTGCGTCTAATTATGACTTTAAGTGTCCTATAATGGCTTAAAGTGTCTTTTTATGACTTATAGTGTCCTTTTATTAATTATAGTGTCCTTTTATGACTTTAAGCGTTTAATTATGACTTATAGTGTCCATTTATGACTTAAAGTGTCCTTTTATGGTTTAATTGTCTTTTTATTACTTAGAGTGTCCTTTTATGAATAATAGTGTCCTTTTATGAATAATAGTGTCCTTTTTTGACTTATAGTGTCCTATTATGACTTATAGCGTCCTTTTATGGCTTAAAGTGTCCTTTTATTACTTAGAGCGTCCTATTATGATTTATAGTGTCCTTTTATGGCTTAAAGTGTCCTTTTATTACTTTTAGCGTCCTTTTATGGCTCATAATGTTTTTTTGTTACTTAAAGTGTCCTTTTAAAGTTTATGGTGTCCTTTTAAAGTTTAAAGTGACCTTTTAAGTTTTAAAGTGTCCTTTTAAGTTTTAAAGTGTCCTTTTAAAGTTTTAAGTGTCCTTTTAAAGTTAAAGCGTCCCTATATAAGTTATAGTGACCTTTTATGTCTTATAGTGTCCTTTTATGACTCATAGTGTCAAATTTAATCTTATAGCGTCTAATTTTGACTCATAGCGTCTGATTATGAATCTAAGCGTCTAATTATGACTCATAGCGTCTGATTATGAATCTGAGCGTCTGATTTTGACATTTAGCGTCTAAATATGACTTAAAGCGTCTAAATATGACTTATAGTGTCTAATTATGACTTTAGTGTCCTATTATGATTTAGAGTGTCCTTTTATGACTTAAAGCGTCCAATTAAGATTTTGAGTGTCCTTTTATGACATAGAGTGTCCTATTATGATTTATAGTGTCCAATTTTGATTTAGAGTGTCCTATTTTAACCCGGAAATCACAGTTAAATGCGGGGGAAAAAATTTTTGAAGTTATTTGAGTGCCTATTATAGAGTA
>QEOQ01000114.1:255478-285605 GCA_010279815.1 Brachionus plicatilis | reverse complement strand
ATGTAGATAAAATATAAATTTTACTTTCACGATTTAATTAAACTAAAAAACAAATATTTATAATAAAATAATAAAAAGTTAAAGTCCAAAACTAGAAAATAAGAATAATCTTTTTCAATTGCATTCCATCTTATTATTAATAAACATTTGTGGAATGTTGTAATATTATAAAGTCTAAAGTATGTTGTTTGAAACATTATTTTGGATTTAGGATTAGCGTGATCATTTGTTGTTTCACAGACTTTTCCAAATAGATGTGAAAAAATAAAAAAATTAGCTTCGAAATAAAAAATAATGCTATTTTTTATTTTTATTATCATTTTAACTAATTTAGTTTCAATTTTAAAAAAATTTTTTTTTTTGGTTTTGTGTTTATTTTTTCCTTATGTATCGTTTCATCATTAAATCATAATTAGGCATGTTTAAGATTTTTTTTTCGTAAAATGTAAATACAAATAATTATTTTGAACTTTTTGTTAAATAAATAATTAATGAAAAATTGAATGACAAATGATGAATTGATTAAAATTAGATAAAACCAAAATACGTGACTTATGCCTTTTTCAAAAGACAATGTCAAAATAATCCCGGCCTCTAATTTAAATTTATAAATCTCAATAAAACTAATTAAAAAACTTGGCACACGCATAAGTATCATCAATGCACTGTTTAAAATAACTAGACAAACATTTTTGGTAATAAATTTATCTGACCTATTCGTGTTTAATTTAAATTTGATAAGTTTTTTCTTTTTTGAATTTTGACCATAAATAAAAATAATCAGCCTAAAATTTAAAATAAATATAATCAAACAAATGATAATATAAAACACATCCTGAATTAAATTAAGCTTAAGTCTCAACGAATAATACCAGCTGAAATAATTTGATTGAACATTTAAAAAATCTATTTGGTAGAAATTGAGAAAAATACTAAATAAAACAACACATGGAAGCATCACAGAGTATACCTTTGAAATAAGATCGATTTTTTTGAATATTTTTTTATTAGTTATAAACAAATATCTGTCCAGAACAACGAGAAAATTTGCCAAAACTGCACATGTAATGGACACGTAGCTTATTAGATTTATAAATTCATATTTGATTAAAAAAAAATATTTATTTTTTGATCTAAAGTCTGTCTCGCATGAAATGTCTTCGGAATAAGTAAATACATCATACGAAAAGCTAGTGCTTAGATTAAAAATTAAAGTTAATGTTGAAATCATTTCGAAAAAAAATTGAATTTTTAAATAATGATACATTTTTTCTTTTAAATTAGCTTTAATTAAGGCATAAATGCTTGAAATATGAATTGGTAATGCGACACAAAGAACAATAAACATGAGAAATATTTCAACAAATTTTAAAGGACATTTAGACTTTTCACTCTTGTCACAATTAAATAAATATTCGCTTAGATCGAATTTTACTCCGCAAAGTGACAATTTTTTGCCAAAATTACACTCAGCTATTTTTTGCTCAATATTTTCAAAGCAGTTTTGAACAGAGTTGGTTTTCATCGACATCGGTTCAAATTGATCATCAAAATAACTTTCTAGTTTAAAGTTCATTAAGAGCCATACTAGGGTGCATGTGCATTCCATGCCAGCTTTTGAATGAATTATCGGAAATACCAAATTTTGATGCGGAAAGGAAATGAACTTGCAAAAATCCTTTTCCGGATAGTCATAACTTTGGCTGATATCTTCCAATATTAAATACATTTTCCAATAAATTGTGTTTTGTAGTTTGTTTTTTTTTAAGCTATCACAATCTTTCAGATTTTCTATTTTGTTATATTGATTTAAATAGTGCATCCAAGTATTGTCTGTGGTTTGTAGGAATTGTGTCATATTATGGAGCTGAAAAAGCAATCGTCTCATTTGGAAAAAATTTGAAAAAGTGTAGTCTTCGATTTTGTTGAGACTAGACTCTAGAAATGATACTTCAAAAGTTAAACCATTTATTATATAATTAAAATGACTTTTTTTAATAGGTTTATTAAAGTTTCTAAATTCTATTTTGTTTATAGCATTGTAAGAAATGTAATCCAAATATTCAACAAGTGGAAAATCAAAATAACTGGGTATTTGGCTTATGTGCTCAAACCTAACTGATGTTATGACAGACGATTTGTAGTAAAATATTGGACATGATTTCTGGGGATAAGAAACATTAGATAATTTAACAAAATGGTTGCTTATATCACCAGAAATTTCTGAATTTTTTCCACAATTTTTTATCGATTCTAAACAATTGTTTTGTTGCGAAAGGCTCTTGTCATCTATGTAAAACTCCATGTTACTGTCTTGAATATAGATATTTTCAAAATAATCTAAAATTGATTGGCAATATGCTAATTGAAATTTTGAAATTCTTTTTAAAATCAAAGTCTTGTTTTTCAGGTGCTCATGTTTGTCATTTAAATGACTAAAATTAAGCTGATTCCACATTAGATCAATGGTAGTAATGTCATAGCTTGTCAATGATTGTAAAAATTCATTGTCAACTAAAAAACTTGAATTAAATTTATAATCAATAGAAGAAAAGGCAGAATAGCCTTTTGATTCCAAGATACTTTCTAAATAAAATATTAAAAAAAGCAAAATCATTTAAATTGTTTGCAGTTTATCACAAAAACATTTCCTTAAGAACCTACCCTAATTAAAATTGATATCAAATATTGAATTTTTTGTTTGTCTCAGAAGTGTTTTATGTTTCAATTAATACTAGATTGTATCTATATTATCGAATTAACACTAATTATTATCATAAAACATGATACATGTGAAAAAAGATTAAATTATGGAAAATATTTTTTTACATTAGAAAAGAGACCTCTCATTATTTTTTTAAAAAAAATTTTTTTAATATGTGAATCTCCGTAAAAAAATATTTAAATATCAGTTAAGAAACAAGTTAATTAATTAAAATTATATATTTTTCAAAGAAGTCAGATAATTAATGATTAGTAACGCTTTCAATTCAGAAGACTAAAATAATTACTAAAAGACAATTAAATTTTAATAAACTAAAAATAGAAAAATTAAATTTTTTTGCAAACTTGAAGATTCCTTCTTTCGAAAATCTGAGTCTAATACACAGAAAAATAATTGAAACAAATCAAATATTTAGTTAAATAATATTGATCAAATTGTCAGCCCGAAAGAACTTATCTTTTAAAAAGTGATCAAATCTTATATTAGTAAAATAATAGTTATTAAACATTTAATTTATGTTTAAAAATCTATTATACCTATTTGTCAAGCTAAATTTAATTTTTTTGTTATCTAAATATAAAATAAGAAAAAAAAGAGACGTCAGTAAACATCACCACAAATGTATGAAAAAATATCACAAATTCAGTAAAAAAAATTACTATTTCATTAAACAATAACTAATTTCGGTTTTTTTTATATAGCGAATATAGCGAAACTGTCAAAAAATAAATAAAACCTCTACTAATTCGATAAAAATAAAACTAAAACAGTTCTCAATTAGCTTATTAAATACATCGCTACAGAGGAACAAAGCACAAACAAGTGTATTTTATTTTTTTAAATAATTATATAAACAATTAATATTTTTAATTTTTAAAACTTTTTTTTATTTAAATAAATGGAGTGTTAATCGGTCTTTATGACATGGGCACTAGCCTGTTGATTAACCTTGAAATTGAATTGAAAAAAAATTTCATAAATTACGCCAGATTTGGAAACTTTATGAAAATAAAGACTATTTTTTTGTCTTTTTTTAGACTTCAAGATTACAAGATATTTAAAAAAGATGTTTTTTATTATTCCAGATGTTTGTACAAAAAAAAGTAGGTAATTTTTTTAATTTTTTTTGTTTTCGTTTTACTTAATTAGTGAATGAAATTAAAAAATAGTAAGGATTTAATTAGATTAGTGATATTTCTTCTATTTTAGTATTTCTTTTTTAATTTTCTGAAATGAATATTCATTTCTAAATCATTTCTGAAATTGATTAGTTAATTTTTTTTTTTTTTTTTTAACTGAATTAGTGAAGGTTTTTGCTATATTTGTGGATGAATACTATTAATGCTCGAAAAAAAAATATAATCAAAAAAAAATTGAACAATAAAAAAAATTTAAATAATTTAATGTATCATAAAATTTGAAAATTAATAAAATGCTAGATAATTATTACTTGGAATTCTTTTAGATTTTTTTCGGAATATTCTTAATTTTTCAACTCAATTTTCGAAAAATTACTCATAAATTTGGTGATAAAATGTTAAGTTGATATAACAACACTTTTAAAATTTTTGTGCAACTTTTATTTAAAAAGAATGTCTAAAAATATAATCTACTGAGTCTATGGATATTTTTTTCATAGCAAAATATTCATCTGTTTTTTTTTACCCCTAAAAGACGCTGTAAAATTATTTAACATTTTCTTGAAAATATTTGAAGATTATTTAGAAAAATGCAGCTAACAATAGAAGCGCCTTCTATTCAAACATTACAAACAATCGCTCTTGCAGTCGGTGGCTACTTTTGCTTACGATTTTCCCTACGCTTTTATTTCAAATACAAAAGAAACCAAAAGCGAAAGTCTTATCCAAAAGACGTGGTAATTCTTCATCAATTCCCGTCAAGCAAAACAAAACCATCGCTTTCAGTGCCTTGTTTAAAATTAGAAACTTGGTTGCGCGTTTCTGGCCTAAAATACCAAAGCGAATATTCTTATTTAGATCGCTCCACACAAGGACAATTGCCCTATATCACTCTAAATGAAAGTGAATACCATGACTCACAGTTCATAATTGAACATTTGTCCAAAAAATTCGACAAACCATTGACATTATCATTGAGCAAGACTGACCAAGCAATAGCTAGAGGATTTTTTAAATTGTTAGAAGAAAGCTTTAAATGGAGCATGTATTACCATAGATTTATGTTTGGTAAAGCATCCGATATTGGCATGCCATATCTTATTTTTAAATTGCTCAAGCCAAGGCTCAGAAAAGCAATTAGTATTCAAGGCTATGGTCGACATAGTGCAGAAGAAGTTTACCATATTGGTCAACAAGATTTACAAGCATTGGAAGATTTTTTGAATGGCAAAAAATATTTATTCGGAGATAACATTAGCAATGAAGATGTGGTACTGTTTTGCTTTGTTGCTCAGTTGGTCTATTACGATAATGGACCTTTGAGACAATTTTTGGTCAGATATTGTCCTGGTCTGCTGCGTCATTTCAAAACAATCAAAAATGAATACTGGAATGAGTGGAGTGACGTTGAATTGTAAAGTTTTCAATCAACTAGTATTTTTTTACTCGCTTTAGATTTAGACTTTAATACATTTTTCAAGAATTTAGTTATTTAAATTGGTGATTTAATTTTATTATCTTTATTTGGAAAACGATATTTTAAGAGAATAAAAAAATTTTTGCTTTTAAAACAAAAACTGTCACAAAATTTCACAAAAAAAACGCTTAAATTTTAGCCTGAAATAAGTCAAAAATTTAGATTTAATGAGTGAGTTAAATTAATTCTTTTTTAAAATAAAAATACGCCAACATTATTAAAAAAAAATATTTTTTCGCCTGATTTGTATCTATTTCAGAAAAAGAAAAAAAAGTTTTATTAAGTTAATAAAAAAAAAAATTACATATAAAAATTTTATTAAACTAGTTACATTAAATAAGACATTAAATATGTCCTTTTTCTATCCTAGCGGATAATGAGGAGGCGCTCATCTCCTTTTTCTGTACCTTTTTGAACAACGGCTCTGACCTGACACAGAGGTAACTGCATTGAGTTGATATTATTGCCCAGTCGAAACCGGTACCCCAATTTTTTGTGATGAAGGGGTTTAAACATTCATCCCGTACTGCAGAGATATTTTAAAGATTTTTTCACCCTCAGACATTCACTTCTAATTAATTTATTTAAAAAAAATAAAATACTAAAACAATTAATTATAAAAGAAAAATTTTCATTTAATACTGGAAAATGTTGTTGTCTTCACAATATTTTCAAAATAACTCAGAAACGCCGAACTAAAAACCTTTTAAACTAAAAAAAAACTGAATTTTCAAGCATTAAGATCGAAAATATGAAAATTTATGATCACGAAAGCATTTTTATTCTATTTGAAGCACCAAAAACAAGTTCATAGGTTTTTAGTGCAGCAAATATTTACTTTAATTGAAAAATGAATAATTCTAAAATTCGAATAATTTTCTCTGAAATCAGCTACCATAAAATTGAAATTTATTTTAAGTGCTACTTGGAAAATGAAATCAACTTTAAAAAAAATAGATTTTAAATTTTTAATATTTTTTAAGTATTTATTATTTTTTTTATTTTGGTTATGGTGTCGCATCAAATTCAAAAATTTAAATAAAAAGCCTATTACTAGTTTTTATTTTTTAAAAATTGAATGCTGCAAAACTTCAATTTAAAATATTTTTATGTTTTAATCTATTTCAAACCTAAGCGCAGCTTTTCTCTTAATTTCTTTTGTTGGTTTAACCTTAAAAATTTGGCAAATTGAAGTTTGAGATCAAGATCAAAAGATCAAATATAAAATTTAATACTTTTTTAACAAAAGACAAAAAACATTTCTTTTCCTAAGCAATTACTACACATTTTATGTTAAGTTTATTTTCATAAACAAAATTTAAAAATTTCACTTTTTAAAACCCTTAATAAGTTTAATTTTTTTAATTTATTTTAATAGCATTTCTAAGAATAAAAAAAATTTAGTTTAATAAATAGTTTTAGTTTGAATGAAATTTAATGTTTCATAATTTGTTAAAAAAAAATAGAATATAATAATAAATAATCCATTTTTCATTTTTTTTTTGAATTTTTACCATTTTTCACTTTAATACAAAAATTTACCGAAATTTACGTCAATTTTTGTCAAAAAATTTAATTAAATTTTAATTTTTTTACTTTTTCTAAAATTCAAAATAAGCTAAAAATTCATATAATTTTCTTCCTAGTTAAAGATTAGAAAAATCATGTTAAATAAAGTTAAATCATTTATTAGTAAATAATTGATAAAAAACACCTTATTTTTAAATCTAAAACTAAAAATTTTTATTTGTAATATACATTTAATCATGATTCATGAAATTCAAATTGCCTAGAATATTTAAAAAAAATTTTATATATTCTTTATTGTATTTTTGAATAGATAAAAATAACAATGATGTTTAATCAGTTTATTAAGATTTTATGATGTAAAGTTTTTACAAATTTAGCATCAAAATATTGTGTAAATAATTATTTATTGTCATAAAGATCTATAAAGAAAAAATTCCTACTCAGAGACAAATAAATAATTTTTTATAAGAACATTAACAGCAATTATATGATGCTTCGAGTATGACATATGGAGAGTTACAAAAATGGTGTGAAGATAATAAATATAAGCAATTAGATTGTAACGATAACACACACATATTCGATTACAGGTAAATATATTTATTTAATTAAAGTTTAAATCACATGGACAAATTGAAATAAGAATTAAAAATACAATTAAATATCTTGGTTATTGAAAAAAAAATAAAATTAAAAAAAAAGTCCTGGATTATATTTTGTTATTAAAAAGAACTTCTATTTTATTCTTTTTCAAATAAAAAAAAAACTTTGTAATGGAAACATGAGGTGTCGGTCGAAGGCTATTGCCATTCGGACGTCCCGGAGATTACTCCAAATTATTTTTTAAAAAAAATTAAAATCATTATTAGAAATAAAATCATTTTACTTTGCTTGAATTTAAAAGAATAATTATTTATTTATTTGTTTTATATACCAAGATCTTTCAGATTAAAATATAAAATATAAAAAAAAGCCAAAAATAAAAAGAAGATTAGAAAAACATTTTTTGAAAAAGAAATAGCAATTTCTCTTATTTTTTTTATTTTATTTGTTTATCTGTACCGAGCTAATGCTCATTCATAATAAAAATATTTGAAAAAAAATTTATAAGCTAAAAACGTTATGTTGAAATAAACAGACTTAAAAAAGTTACTATGAAAAAAATTATCTTCTTTTTTTTAATATTATTTATTTGTTTATTTTTTTTTAGATTTATTTAAACTTAAATACTTTTATCGATTGATATGTGAAAAAAATTTGATAATGAGAATTTTGCTAGTGACTAATTAAATTGTATTAAAATGGATTTATTTGTTTGATATGATCATTTTTGCTTTCTGAGTGGACTTGGAAAAAATTAATTTAATTTTATTAAATGTTCTAATAGAAGAAACTCTTTGATAGCCGAAATTTATTTTATTTGAAGGAATGCGGTAATCACATACACAAACAAATAAATAAATTTTCTTTACTAAACCCTGAAAGCATTAATTTTTCAATTGTATTAATTCATTTTTACAAAGTTTTGTAATTAAAAATTTTGAATTTAGCCATAAAGTGGTTAAATAAGCCTGCAAAATACTTCAATTTTTTGCATTTTGCACGTAATTAAAGGTAATCAACTGTGCAACTGTACTTTGAAGAGTTTTTGAAGGCATGTTTTTTTGAATTAAACAAACATTAAGCATTTTACAGAACTAAATTATTCCTTCAGTAAAAGAGTTATTCTGAATTGATACGAGGTATTGTGAAATTCAAATGCAAATTGAACAAAATTTTTAATTTTTTAATAAAACAAGTCACGGAGGGGGCTGCGCCCCCTCCGTACCTCCCCAGCTTTGAAATTTTAAAATATATTTTACAGACACTTGATTTTACAATTGAGGTTTTTTGACATGTCATTAAGATGTTGTCTGCTTTTGAAAGTTATTTTTAAAAAAAAAATATATATATATACAGTGCACTCGCGCTACAACGAATGAGCGGGACTTTATAATGTCATTCGTTATATGAAAAATCGTTATATCAAATTTTCCATGTTAATTGATTGGTGTTAAAAAAAAATGTATAATTGGGCGGTTGATAGATTTTTTTAGTTTTTTATTGACAAAATAAGATAAGAAAACACAAAGTAATCAACATTAACAATAAAAATAAGAAAAAATTAAATAAACTAATTAGATAAACTGAAAAAACTTGTGATTTTCGATTGTTTATTTGATTCGATTGATTGAATAGAGGCGATGAGTTTGAAGACTGAGAATGAATCTTTTTATTTTGTCATTATTTTTCAGGAGTTGACACATACAGATTAAAATTTCATTGATAAACAAAAATTATAACGAATGTGCTAAAAAAAAATTGTATTCGTTAAAGAAAGTGACAATTAACGTTGTTATGTATAAGTTAAGTATGAAAATGGGCTTTGATTTCCCATTCGCAGTAGCGAATTTTTCATAATTTCATATTCGTAATATGATATTTTGTTAGCCATTGATTTGAATGGAGAGGAAATCGGGGCTTATACATCATTCGCTGTAACGCGATATTCGTAATAAAGCGAATCGTTATAGCGCGAGTGCACTGTACGAACGTTTAGTTTAAAATATATAATAATTATTCACGAGTTTAAATTCTAGGCTTTTAAAGTGGTGGGGAATAACGCAGTGTAGTATTAATTTTCTTTGTAGAACCAATTTCAAAAGAGACTGTGAATTTGTATATTTAGAGATGTACAATAACGCTAACCTATTATATTGAATATATCTATTAAGGTTTTTTATTTGTGGAAAAATAGCATTTATTTCCGCGAAAACAATAACGGTTTATTTCCTTGAAACGCTATGCTATGATTCAACAAAACGAATCCTTCTTTGTTGAGGTGAAAACACCGATGAGATTTGAGCATTTGATCCATATTTTTCGTCTATTGTCTTTAACATCATGCCAAGTTAAATTGTTTGCGTAAATTACTTTTAAACAGTAATTACATAAAAAAAGAATACAAAAGTTATTTATTAAAATTTGGAATAAATAACCTTATTTTAAATTTTTTAAAAATTAAAAATACTATAATTTACTCTAAAACAATCATTAAAAAACTGAGAAGTATTTTTTATGTATAGTTGATAGCCCTTCTTAATTTGTGGCCAAAGTTGAAATTAATCTCAAATTTTTGTTAGTAAAATATTCCAAAAAAAATCCTGCTTGAGATTGGATTTTTTCCCATCTTATTAAAAAAGTTTAGAAAATTTTAATTCCAATTTTTTTTTATTAAATTGCTTAAATTTTATTAATTTATCAGTTTAAATAATAAGCTCTCTAGAGTGCTTGAGAATTTAATATTGATATATTGTTAATATTTTATAATGTTAGAATATTTCTTCAACTTTCTTGTTTGCTATTTCATTCTTTAGTTAAGCTTACCATACTAATGCCTTTTTTAAGAGATGTACTTCCAAAGTTGTTCCGATATAAACCTTTGATTATTTAATTTTTTTGTTAACTTTCTTTTTTTAATAAACAAATTAAAATAAGTTAGTTAAGTTAAAATGCGAATAAATTTGAGGTCATGCGAGAATAATTAAGCTATAAATTAATGGTTCATAGAATGTGGCCAATTATTTTATAAGAAAACTTTAAAGGGTACCATTTGGAGTAGGCAAGTTTTTTTGCATTTTTCATGAATAGTATCTAGAATAAATTTAGTAAGCAATTGACTATTTTAGAGTTGGAAAGAAATTATTGAGTTTTTTCTTAGATCGTTTCTTCAAGTTTACTCAAAAACTACAATATCAATTTAATTTATATTACCCTTAATATTGTGCTTTTTAATAAAAAATTTTAAAAAATTAATCAAATTAAATTCGCACTTTTTTTTAATTAATCAACTACTAAGCAATAGATTAATTTTAAATAATTCGACAATAAAACACAGAAACTCCTCCCAACCTCGTATACCCATCTTTTAACATTGCCAAAAAATTTTCAATTCAAGTTAATAGGAAAACGAAATATTAATTTTATATTGTTGTAGTGAATAAAATTTAATTTAATAAAAAATATTCAAAAAATTTGGTAACCTTTTTACCTAAGGTATAATTTTTATGTTCCTGTTTTTTTAGTGAATCAAATCAAAAATCAATTTAAATCATATTTTTTTTTGTCTTTTTTACATTTGAAAATTATTTTAGCTAATAAAAGTGCAACAAAGTATGTTGTACTATATTGCAGTATTTTTTAGGTATTTTTTATTAACTTTAATCTTAATTTATTAAAATATGAAAAAGTTTAGTTCGATTTGTGTGTTTGAAATTCACAATATATTGAAACGGTCAAATCGAAATGAATACACAACCCTCTAAATACTTTTATTTTCAATTTCAAGGTTAACCAACAGGCTAGTGACCTTGTCATGAAAGACCGATTAAGATTTGAAAAAAAAAAAACATTGAAATATTTGAATCAAATTTTAAGCCACGAAGCTTTGGATTTTTTTTGTAAAAATAATTTGATTACTGCATTTGATCGAATAGAAATAGTCACAAACATAAAAAGTTTGTTTGTGTTATTTCCCTAAGTCAGAGTGGTTATTAACAAAAAATGTGTCTTTATTTTTTCTAGTACAATTTTAACAATTAATAAATTGAATATTAAATTTTGTTGCTGAAAGGTAGGACTTGGTATTCATTTCTACTGACCATGAGGCTCTATTTAATTTTTTTTCAAATAAATATTAGAAGAGAAAAATGGCAAAGTAGAATTTTTGTCAAGTTCATTTTTTTCAATTTGATTAGAACATTTTTAAATGCACAATTTTATTTCGATGATAGTCAAAATTGTCATAAGGAAAAAAATCAAAATTAAATAATATAAATAAAAATGTCAAACCAATCCTGATTTTTGTTTTCACTTTTTTCCAATTGGAAAATAGAACATTTTTTTTAATTAACTTATATTTGAATCTTAATTAAATTAAATTGAATCCTAATTTATTAAAGTTAAAGAACATGAATAAAATAAGAAGAATATCTAAGTTCAAATGGTTTGTTTATGCCAGATTACTATTCAATTGAAGGTCCTCCATTTAATGCAGATGTAATTGATGTCTTTTTGTCCAAATTTTTCTTGCTAATAATCACTGGGTCGTCATTTCAAATTATTATTCAAGTGAACAAGCTAGTTAAGATAATTGGTACATTTACGATAGCTTAAATAATTCCGGTTACTTTTTATACACTATTAAAAATGTACTAAAAAGAATCAATTTTTTTTTTTTTCTTTCTTTTTATTTTTATTTTATTTTATTTAACTTTATTTTAATTTTTTATTTTTATTTTTTTTTTCTTATTTAATCTGAAGGAGCTTTAGCTCGGTACAGATATACAAATAAATAAATAAAATAAAAATCAATGGTGGTGCTAGATTTATCAAAATTAATCGTATTCCAGTTTCTAATCAAAACGGCTCAATAGAATGTGATTTGGTTAGGCATTGGCTTTAGCAGTGGATATTGATCATGACCGGTTACAGGGATCAATTAATTTTTGGTCGCAAATTTTTAAACTTTTGAAAAAGGATTTTAGATTTTAAAAAATGAAATGAAATTAAATTGCGCATTTAAAATATTTTGAAAAATGAAATTTGATCAGAATTTTTACTTTGCCAAAAAAAATGATTCATTTCGGCGACTTGAAGTTCATGATCATGATCACATGATCAAAACTTAATTAATTAAAATCTCAATAAAAATGATAAAATAAGCTTTTTATATTTCTTTTTTTAATTAAACAATAAATGTTTAATATCTTAAATTTAAAAAAATAAATATAATTTTTTTCTAATTGATCTTTAATTGATTCGTCCAAAATCTTTATTTAAAAAACCTTAAGGACAAAATTAACATCCACATTGAGTTATCCAAATTATGGCTCAAATAAACACTTTACATCGAACCAAAGTTAAATTTTGAATTTCAAAAGTTCAAAGTATTAATTAATATTTAATTTTTACTTCACATAAAAATTCTCAAAATTTTTTATTTCATTAAAGTTTAAACAAATCATGTTTAATTGAGTTTAGTCATTTATTAAAAAATAAATTGATATAATAAATCTTTTTTTTTAAGATCTAAATTTTAAAATTTTGATTTGAAATTTATATTTGATCATGAACTTCAATTTGTCATGCATTTCTTCACTCTGAGTGCCTTTTCTGGTGCAATTGTCTTTGTTTCATTGGAAAATATTTATTGGTTTAAGTGAAATCAAAAATAAAATAGGAAAATGCTCAATTTTTACTATACTATTCAAATAGATTTAGAATCGTTTTATTTAAAATTGATTTAATAAAGTAAAGTGCTTGTTTTCTAAAATGCGTCTTTATTAAATACAATAAAAGAAAGAAAGAAAAAAAAAGAGAGAGAGAGAAAAAAAAAAAAAAGTCTATTTGCTATTTATTATTTATCTTTTTAGAAGTTAAATTGTTAGTTGCGGAAATTTAAATAAAAACTCAGCACTAATGGCACTACTTTTCTCAACAACCATGAAATATACACAAACGAGCATTTGCACACTGGTGACAATGCTTATTCAAATCAAAGTCTATCATATCTCAATATTTGTGCGCTAATTGATTTTCCCTCTCTCTCTCTCTTTCTTTGTCTTTTTATTTTCTTTCCTCCTCTCTTTTTCTCTTTGGTCTATTGACTCTTAATTCTCGAGTTAAAAGTCAAAAAGACCATGCAGCTCAAGTGATTCAGAGACTCTAAGTGAAGTGATTTGCTCAAACTCTCCAAACAGTACTTTTCAAAAACAAAACACAAATATTTAAGTAAATTAATACGTTGATTATTATTATTACTCACTAGAAATGATATTGTGTTGAACATTTTGTTTATACGTACACCTAATACCGATAGCTAAAAATCTACACTAAAATCTGAACGCCTAGAAGATTTAATCTATCATTCGTATAAATTAAGTAGATTTAGACGATATTTCAGCTTGTTTCAACAACCAAAAAAATAAAAAGAGGAAAATATTAAAAAGAAGAAAGAGAAACAAGTTGGAATGGGCCTTATCTCTTTCTCTTTCTTCCTAAGCCCTAAACCGCTGCTATTATTAATGTGTCTTGTTAGATAGCTCTAAATGTTAACTTGGAGAATTGCAGATAAATAATTTCGACGAACAACTCATTGTCAAAACTCCGCCTACTTTTACTTTTCTCATTGGATATATTCATTTCGTATCTGATTAACAACTTTTCTAATTCGCTCCAGTCCTAAAATCCAATCGTAAATTTTCACTACAATTTTTTTTCTCTCTCTCTTTCTTTGTTCGCCAAAATTAAATTGTTACTTGATTTTTTTATTTGGAAGAAAAATTTTACTCAATCACTCGAATGACAATGGTCGACCAGTATGAAGACCACAATGACGTTTACATTGAAGTGGACGAAGTGCCAACGGCGCCCACCCATTTGCTCAAGTGTCACAAAAACTTCACCAGCCCAATATCTCACTCGCAGCTGAGCTACGAGTGCTGTGCGCCAATCGCGCGCAGCACACCCGAAAACAACCGCTGCAACATCATCGACTATCGCGGTGTTCATGTGGCCTCGTTTTGTGTCGACAACAAACTGCTCATTTGTCTACCGCAAGCATTCGACTTGTTCCTCAAACACCTGGTCGGCGGACTGCACACCGTCTACACTAAGCTAAAGCGGCTGGACATTGTGCCCGTTGTGTGCAATGTTGAACAAGTGAGAATACTGCGCGGCCTCGGCGCCATCCAGCCCGGCGTCAATCGATGCAAGCTCATTGCGCCTAACGAATTTGACACTCTGTACGAGGACTGCACCAATTCTGGGTTAGCAAGCTTTTATGAATTTTTATTTTTTTTTAATTTAATAAAAAATAAATGGGGAAAAAAATTTTTTTTTTTTCAATTTAATAAAAGTGAATGAGATTTTTTTTGTTAGATCTCGGCCAGGACGACCGCCCAAGCGGGTAAATGTGTGCAGAGACAGAGAGAGCGAGTGTGCTGAGGAGCCGAAAAAAAACCTGGACCAGTACAATCAATTGGCTTCGTTCTATTTCAGCAGTTTTGTGCACACCAAAAAGTAACAATTAATTTCCTCTTCTTCTCCTAATTAGTTTAATGTGTTTGTTTTCTTTTTTTTTTTGCTTCTACCAAAGAGCTGAATTGGAGGAGAATTCGTGCAAAAATTTAATCAAAAGTTCAGGTTGGATTTTGTTGTCATTTTTTGAAGCAGAAAAAAAAAAAATTTTTTTTTTAATTAATGTAAAGATTTTTGTTCAGTCAAAAGCAATTACAGAGACGAGTATGGCTCTAGTGCAAGTAACGCGTCTTCGCCAACTTCGTCTTCGTCAAGTTCTCGTCTATCAGTGGCGTCAGAACTAATCAAATGCAAAAATCCATTATCGGTGGAAAATTTGATTAGAAAAGACGACGAACAAAAGCCAACTAGTCAAGCGTATCCGAGTGCGTCTTTGATATTTCTAAATCAACAGCTCATACACAGAGTTGAATGTTTGACGACTAGCCTCTTGGTACTCGAGTCTAATTTACGGCAAACAAAACGTAAACTTTTGAATATTTGACTTTTTTTGTTCTTGTCGTAGCTTTATGTTTGATCTTGTGATTTAAGAGAATTTGCAAAAGAGTTTGTTGAACGAAAGAAATATGAGGATAAAATATGAGGCGCGCATTCGAAATTTGGTCAAATTGAGACGTAAAAAATTTTTTTTTTTCTCTTTTTTTTTTTATTAATAAATAAATTTAATCTTGTCAAATTGATTCTAGAGCTTATGTTGGCCAAGAACAAGTACAGCAACAAATTCAAACATTGTAAATTGAGAAAAGTGAACAAATGAAATTACATTTTTTAGCTTTACGTTTTTTTATCTTTCTCTCTCTTTAATAATAAGTTTAATTTAATTTTTTACTATTTGTATAAAAATAAAATTCTATTCAAAAATTGGTGTTATTTTAGTTTTTGATTGACAGATTTTGCTGCATTCATTAACTTGATTTTTGTGCTAGCCACAAAGGCTCGAATCAAAGACCGACTTATTTTGATTATTGCTCAACTCTTTTGTGCCACTTATCAAAATGACTAAAAATTATTTTCGTTATAAAAATAATTAAATTCGTAGCAAAAAAAAAATAAAAATAAAAGAAAAAATTTATTTGTTAAAGTTATTATTAATTTATTTTATTTAATATATAATTTAGAGGGAATAGTTCCTCTTGGCAGCTCCGAACGGCGTAGTGCCTTCTTTTCAGCCAGCCTGTTAGGAATATTTTGTAATTAATTATTATTATTATTATTAATATTAGTTATTATTATTAATATTATTATTAGTTAAAGTTAAAGCAAAACAAATTTATCAGTGGTAAAAAAAAATAAAAAAAAAATAGTAAATTATTATATCAAATATTTGTTTATAAAAACAATCACACATTACTTAGAAATGTTTTTTAATGTTATTTTATGGATTTTTTCTCGGAGCTAAATTTGAAGATGTTGTTGGTTGTACATTAATTTGAATGTCATTTCTAATACTTTCGGCTTGATATTGATCAATATCATTTTCTTTTGAAAGCGGATTTTGGTTGATTGATTGGGCCAGTGATTGGAAATTCGTAGTTAAAACTTGGGAGAGCAGGATTAATTGGATCAGTAGAAATGGCACTAAATTTCTACTTCACCAAAATAAATCACCAAAAAAATAATAAAAAATGAACCAAATAAATATATTTTTCACCAGAACAATTTTATTTCACCAAAAAAAATATTTTTTTTTCACCAAATTTATTAATTATTTTAAACCAAAAAAATAGTTTTTATCACCAATAATAATACAAATCAAACCAAAAATAATTACTGAACTATCAAGGCTTGTTTTGCCTTCGCTGGTCTTCCAGGTTTTCTTTTTTCGACGATAGGAATATTTTTGCTGATAATGGTATTTCACATCCAGGAATATTTAGAATTTTTGATATATCAATCAAGTGCTTGCAAATGTTATTCTTGATGTACCATCTACATGAACAATCCATTTTGCGTTGTTTTCTCCAATTGCCTATTTTATTGAGATCTTCCGAAGCTTCATCAAATAATTGATAATTGTTATGCACGTTGTATACTTGACCTTTGCTTCTTTTCCTTTTTCTGTGCAATGTTTCAGATTCAATATCCGAATCTAAATCATCACTAGTATCTTGATAATCTAGTACGTTTTCATTTGATGACAATACTGTGTTATCTTTAATTACTTCTGTTGCCATCGTATTGATTGAGTTTTAATTGATTTTTTAAGGATTTGTGGTTAAATAACATAACGAAAAATACTATTTTTAATATTTTTGGTGAATAAAAAATTGAATTGGTGAAGTATAAATTAATTTGGTTTAGAAACCTATTTTGAATTGGTGGTTTGATTTGCACAGGTAATTGTGATTTTTTGGTGTCAATAAATCTGCGACAAAATACACGAATTAGGTGTTATATTTTGGTAATCGAGTTTCGTCTTAGATTATATTTTTTTGGTGAATAAAAAAAATATTATTGGTGAACGATAATTGTATTCCTGTAGAAATACGTTGTACCAGAGCATGTGTAGCTAGTTTTCGTCTTCCTTGCTTATTATTTGCCTCAAGATTGAGATCTAAGCCAGGAAATTCACATAATTTCAACCTATACGCAACACCAATTACATGTTTACAAATTAAAAAATTTTTTTTTTAAATTTTTTTTTAAAAGTTTGATTACGTTTAATGGGGTTAAAATATATTAATCATGTGAACAAAAGAGTTAAAGCAATAAAGCTATAAAGACAAAGAAAGACATACTTTATGTAAAATTTAGTAAAAAACCAAAAGTGCAATAACTTAATATTATATATCATCTTAAAGCTTATTCTTTTATCTTTCAATTGAGCATATGTAAGTTGGACCATAGATTTTATTCTTATATTTTTTTTAGTTCAAATTAGACCATGAAAATTTTGGACAAAAATAGGTCTAAAAGGGGAAGAGATATACATATAAATGAACTTGATTTAAATTTTTTTTTATAACTTAGTCTCATTACTACTTGAGTTTAAAATTTTAAGTGGATTGCTTATTGCGTTCAAAAGTTATTGCGAATAAAGTGAAATTACCCATTTTTTCACCCCTTGAAAATTTAGGTAATATTAAGGTTTTTTTGACCATAACTTTTGAACAGAACATTGTACAGACATAATCTATATATTGTTGTAATCCTCGTTCAATTTTCTATACAACGATATGTAAAAATAAATTTTAAAAATTTAAAGGCTAGAGGACATTTTGAGGGTTTGAGGAAGTTCAAGGTCATGTGATTGCCTATATCGGGAAGGCATGAACTGGAAAGCTGACCATGTATTTTTATACTAGACAGCCCAAAGTACCCCTGTGTAAAATTTTATGCAGATTGGTCAACCGCAACAAAATTTTTGTTTCAGTTAAAAAAAGCACAGAGATTTTTTGAACACCCGTTACAGTGTGACCTCGATCTTGTGAAACGTCTGATTAAACCAAAAAAATTTCACAAAGTTAAGATTTCACAAAATAAGTGGTAACAAAATCGAGGTCAAGCTGTATTTGAAATGGGGTTAATTTCTAAGCTTTAAAGGGGTAAACAGATTTAACTCGATTAGTCTAAAAAATCATTCAAATTACTCCAAATATTATTCTATTTAACCTATTTAACCCATTTAACCGTAAAAGACTATTATAAAGCAGTGGCGCTATTTTTTTAATAATTAAAAATAATTTTTCTCTCTCTCGCTCTCGTTAAATGTTCTCTTATCAAATAAGGTGTTTATTTCTATATATTATGAAATTTTACAGCATTCCAACAATCGGAGCATAAATAATATCTATCCACAAATCCAGTAAAAATCTTCACTAATTTAGTAAAAAAATAACAAAATCAATAAACAGTTAACTAATTCAGTTTATAATATTTATTTCAGAAAAAGAACACAAAAAATAAAAAAACATAACAAAAAAAGATGAAAAAACACTAATTTAATTTAATCATAACTTTATTTTAATTTTATTCACTAATTAAGTAAAAAAAAATTACATTAAAAAAAATAAAAAAATTATCCATTTTTTATTATACAACCATTTGGACAATAAAAACCTTTTTTTCTAACATTTTTGCGTTAAAAAATTATTCTTGTAACCACATAATAGGTTGTGCTTACAGATTGAAATTAATGAATTTTGATAAGATAGCTCTTGATATTCCTATAAGCAACAAGCGCAAAAGAGGAGCTCCCATCAAAACAAAATCTGTACTCGAATTTCAACCATCTAAGTTAGTTTCAGACAAAGAAATTGGCATTGAATCACTCGAAGGCGATGACGTAGAAGATGATGTTGTCGAAACGACGAGCAAGAGAGCAATTATGGAGAAAACAAATGAAATCAAAAGCTCAAGCATTAAAATAAGTTGCGAGAAGTGTAACGCAAAAATGTTAAAAAAAAGGTTTTTATTGTCCAAATGGTTGTATAAAAAAAATAGGTAATTTTTTTATTTTTTTTTATGGAATTTTTTTTTTACTTAATTAGTTAATAAAATTAAAATTAAGATATGAATTAATTGAATAAGTGTTTTTTCATCTTTTTTTGTTATATTTTTTTATTTTTTGTGTTCTTTTGGGTGATTGAATCAGCAAATGTTCGGATAAAAAGATGGAAATATTTCAGTAATTTAAAATAAAAAAATGATATTGAAGCAACAGAAAAATATTTTAATTTAAATTCATTTTTGCATTAATAAATATGTTTAAACCTCAAATTGTTTTAGCAAAAGATATAAAAAATACTGACTTATATAAAGAAATTGTTGCAAAGGCAACTAGGTATAAAAATTGAAATAACAAGAGGAAAACTATTCAAAACGAAAAATCCTAGAGCTGTTCAAATATAAGAACTTGAATTTCAAAAAGGCTCTTTAATATCTAGGCCATAAATTTAGAATAAAATACCCCAAATTTAAAATTTTTTACCCCAATTTTTTAATAAAATACCCCTTTTAATTAAGTAAACCATAAAAAATTAAGATTTACACCTAATTAAATAAGATGTTACTTTTTCTTTTATTTTGACACTAAATCAATTAAAACTACACTAAATTAATTAAAACGAACTCTAGTTTATTAAAATGAAACCTAAATTTTTTGACACTTTTTTAATAAATATTTAAAAAATATTCCTATATAAGAAATTCAGCTTGCTAAAATGTGTATTGATTATTATTAAATGTCTAGTTCTGCGAGTATTTTAGAAAATAATTTCAACGACACCGTAAATGACGCTGAAGAATTGCCGAAAATAAAAAGAGGCGTATCTAAAGCGTACGATTTCCTTGAAGATTGTGAATCTTTAATGGAATTTAAAAAATTGGTCAAAAATTTACATTTTGACAATGTAGCATGGAACTTTCATTCAAAAAATAACCTAGCCGATTGCGATAAACATACATTCAACTGCAAATTCAACAAAAAAGGCTGCAAAAAATCAATTTATTTCAAAGTCAAAAATGGTGAAATTGGTGGTTCAGTCTATATATCAGACAATGAACATTCAAATCATTCGAACGAAGAAAATTCAGCTAATGTTCCTCCTAAAGTGAAAGAAAAAATTATTTTTTTGTTCGCTTGGACAAGCAAAAAAAGAAATCAAGAGAAATTTAGTCAAAGAAAATATTCAGCCACCAACTGACAATCAAATTCAACATATTATAAATTCAGTTAGTAAGGACTTAAATAAAAATTGTTCATTGACAGATTTCAAAAAATGGTGCGAAGATAATTCAGAGATTCCAGACGATGAAGACGCGGTTTTCGTTGGGAAATTTGAATATGCTGCCATGCCATCACAAATTTTTCGAGTGTTTTTAACATCAAAACGTTTAATTAAAATCGCAGAAAATGCTCAACATTTTTTGAGTGATGCTACGTACAAGTTAACATATGAAAATTTTCCAATTATTACAGGTGGAACAACTGATCGTAATAAAAGTTTTCATCCGTTCGGATTAGCTATATGTCGTACTGAAAATGAAGATGATTTCGGTTTTTTTTTCAACTCAGTCAAAGAAACACATGAAAAAGTATTTAACAAAACAGTTAATTTTTCAATTTTAATAGCAGATAATGCTGGTGCTATCACAAACGGATTTGCAAAAGTATTCGATTTAAAAACAAGAGTAAATTGTTGGGCTCACGTCAATCGTAATATTGATATTCGTGTAAAATCAATTAGCAAATTACAAGCAGAACGAATTGTCTACGATATAAGCGAAATTCAAAAAATTTTTGAGCCAGAATTATTTCCAAGAGCTCTTAAATTATTTCAAGAAAAATGGTCAAGAGTCAATAGTCCAGCCATCAAAACATTTTTAGAGTATTTCGATAATCAATGGTGCAAAGATGGAAATAATGGTTGGTATGAAGGCTTTGCACCTGGTTTACCAAGTACAAGCAATTCATTAGAGTCAACTCATGCTCAAATCAAGAAAATTTTAAATTCAAAACGTTTTGGTTTGATTCCATTTCTAAACGAATGTCGAGATAATATTTTGAAAGAATGGTCAACTGAACGTGCACCTACATTATCATTGATTGATCCAGAAACAAATCAGCCTCAAATCGTTGACAACTTAAATCAAAAAATATTTTATGAATTTCCAAATGTTACAAAGGATGACTTAGTAAAAGCTTATAAATGGAACAGTTATAACAAAACAATTATTCATTTGAAAGATGATAATTATTATTATTTAACTGCTGATGACAAGATAGATATCAACAAAGAACAATGTAAACAATACAATCAGTCATTAATTGAAAAAAAATGGTTTTCATTCGATCATATGATTACTTCCATTTTTAGTATTCGTAAAATTAAATACAATGAAAATAGTTGGACTTTGAGTAGTTGCAATTGTTGGTATTGGTTAAAAAATTACAAATGTTATCATCTTACAACTATTGCAGCAAGAAAAAAAAAATGCAATTTCGACTCAGTTGGTATGGATATACCTATACAAGCCAATAGAAAGAAAGGAAGGCCAAAAGACACAGCTGGACCACTTGAACATCAACCGAAAGAAACACAAGCAACAAATTCGGCACCTAAAGGGATTGATACAGATGATGAAGATTCGAGTTCGACAAAAGAAAATCCATCAAAAAGACCTCGAATTGATTCAATCAAACAAGTCGAAGAAAAGTTTTGTGATAAATGTGGCGCTAAAATGACTAAAAGAAGATATTGGGCTTGCTCAAATAAATGTGGAAAAAAGTAAATTTTTGGGGTAAGTATGCTCTGAATTCGACTAAATTTTTGGGGTTAAAAATAATAAAATAATTTAATTTTATTAATTTTGGTATTTTTATAATTAATTTGGTGTCGATTATAAAATAAAATTGTCATTTTATTTTTTTAATTTCTTTTTTATTTTTTGGTGTTATCTTAATAAAATAGGGGTAAAAAATTAAAAATTTGGGGTATTTTATTCAAAATTTGGGGTAATAAAACTAAAAAAGTCTTTCAAAAATTAACCGAAGCATACATAAAAACGATAATTTATGGAGTTTACGAACTTAAAGGCATCTTGAAGTTGATGGTCAATTCAAAATATCATTTAAATTCAAAAAGCTTATCTTTAGATATTAAAACAAATCTTTGATTTAATCAAAATAATTGTAATATAACATGCTTTACATGCAATGAAGAATAAAAAAAAAAAAAATTTTGCAAAAACTTTTTCTTAATCCATTGATAAAATCGATTTTCAATTTAGTTAACTGATTTTTTGTAAAGTTTGTAATTTTATTTTATTACTTATTTTGAATTTTTTATTTGAATTTCTTTTTTAAATTTAATTGTGTATGATAAAAAAAAATCCTTTTGAAACAAAACTTTACAAAAAATCACTAAATATATTTAAAAATTAAAATCGATTATCAATGGACTAAGATAATATTCTTTCAATTTTTTTTATTTTCTAAATCAACATTGCGTGTAAAGGATGCTACATTACAATTATTAAAATTAAATCAAAGATTAAGTTTAATATCTAAGGATAAACTTTTTGAATTCAAATGATGTTTTGAATTGATCATCAACTTCAAGATGCTAACTTAAACTATTTGTTTCCTAATACCATCTCACATTTCGAAAAAAATTCAGATTGTGTCTTCGAATTTTATGGAGAAAATGTAGAACTTATCTGGACCAAAAAAAGTCAAGATTTTCTTTCCTAGTAACTCATAATACCTGGATAAAATATTCAACATTTTCAACAATGGATCGAATTTTTCGTTTTCAAGATTAGATTGTTCTGTTTCCGATGAAAAAATCTTAGTTTTGACCTTTTTTTCGTTTTGTCCACGTGTTTTGAGTAGCAGGATCGATTTCTTCGTCGGCTGATTCCATGAACACATTCGGAAATATATTTGACAAAAAAGACGCTGGTTTTGGAACCTCTTCAGGAAAGCGTGCGTAACCCATATAATAAATTACGACGAAACGTGGCAACATCAACCTATTGTTCGTGCGCCATTGTTCTGCCAACTTTCATTTTGAGTTTTCCATTTTTGTCAAAGGCTCCGCCAGACAACTTAAACTTTGCTTTAATTGATACGATCCAAAGGTTGTATTTTGTAAAATAGTTTCATAGCTCAATTTTTGATAGTCCTAAACAAAATTAATTTTTTTGATATCAACGAACCCGTGTGGATTTGTAAAATCGTCTTTATTAATAAATATTTTTTCAAGTGCATTTTCAGTTAGATATTTTAACTTCATACTTCTTGCAATTAAACACCGCTTTCTTGGCATCAGATGAGTCGAGCGCATAGATAAAACAATAGATAAATGAACATGCTATTTTATAATCAATCATTCTGTCTTTCAGCATGATGCCAAGAACTTGTGGCAATCAACGAAATCATTTTTTCTAAAATTCCATTCATTAGTACAATAAACCATCGAATTTTGTTATGATACGTTAATTATAAGCCTGCTGAAAAAGTCAAGTTCCTTTTGTGATTTACTTAAAAATTCCGGTATTTTAACGATAAAATCTTTCTTTTCCAAAATCCACTATCCAATAAAGAGGTCACAATCTTTTAAAATTAAAGCTAATTTTCCATTAAATACAAAGCCATTGTATTTTGATATTTATCTCACCATTGAACTGAAAATTTTGGGAAATGCTAGAAGATGGCATTTTGACGGGACATTCAAGTTGTGTCCAACACACTTCCACCAAATTCTGTCAATCCTTGTTTATTCCCAGAGCCAAATGTTTCCGGCTGGATACATTCTTCTTCAAAACAAAGAGTGAGAAACGGACATCAAGGAATTAACAAATGTAAAGGATATTCAGAAATAATCACACATTAATCTTGCAAGAAACACTTTCGTTCTTTGTGCTAGCTCTGATTCAGGCAGTTAGCGTTATGTTTGAGAATGCCAAAACTTATAGATGTTGGCTTCACTTTAACAAAGCTATAATTCGGTATGTCTTCGAAAAATGCAATTAGCGAACTCTTTATAGCGACAATTACGATTTTAAATTATGGTTTCTTAGAATCTGTGCGTTAGCTTTTGTTCCACTTAAGAAAGTTAAAACTGGCTGGGATTTTATTTTAGATAACATTCTAAGAAATCTTGATGAGGATTTTCTTAAATTTATTAAAAACTTTGTGAACACTTGGTTGAAAGGAAAGTTTTGATTTGCTTGGAATCATTTTGAAAACAATTGCCCACGAACATACAATCACCTTGAAGGATACCACTCAAAATTATCAGCAATACCTTCTGTCAATTCGAATAACATTTTGACATTTATTAAAATGATTAAAAAGTCAGCAACTCAAGTTTACAGGGATTTTTCGAATAAGAACGAAAAAAATTCAAAGCTGATGAATCAGACAAAATTCATTTTTTGGAAAGCATCTCTCTTTTAAGCTACGAGGGAGTTATCATTTCTTTGGATTTTTTAAAACTGAGAGGAAACAAGAACTAAGTAATTTTCAAAAAATATGGTTTCAGTTTTAATAGCGTCCGCTATTAAATAACAATTGAGAGAGAGAGAGGGAGAGAAAAATAAAAGAACTTTCTTCTCTACTTCTTTATAAATTAAAATAAAATAAAATAAAATAAAATATAAAAAACAAATATATATAAAGAAGTCCAGCAAGGCCCCAGAAGACCGGGGTCTGCTGGAGAGGGTGTTACATTACTCCCTCGCCGTAAGAGAACGCCTCCCGACGTTCGGGGAGTAAAAAAAAATAGAAAAAAAAAACAAAATGAAAACAAAAAAATAATAAAAAAACAAAAATAAAAAAACAAAACAGGACTTATTTGTGTTGCTTGTCAGTGACGTTCAGGATCCGAGCTGTGACTGAAGGCGCCCTGAAACCAAGGCCTCTACCCCGACCTATAACATCCCCAAGCAGTGTGTCAAGGTGGATACTGATCCTGGAGTCGGTAATCGGGTCGGTGGCACTTGCGGGTGCCGAGAGGGATGCATCCCGCTGTTTTATGTTGCTTGTTGGTTCCTTCCGTTGACGGGTTAGGGTCTATCGGTACTCATCACGCTATTTAGTTTTCCCAACCACAAGCCATCAGTTGTCCATCGAACGGCGTGGACCGGATCATCTGTAGAAGCCATTGATTTTCTTGAATTTTATTCATGGTCAAGAATAGGTGGGGTGTGGGCCGCCTCTCAACCATGCGACATCTCAGCAGCCTTCCTCTTTCTCGACCACCATTCTCCCAGATCCACTCCTCAATTGCGCTACGGGTGACATTTCTCATAGTAGGTTTGGGTTCTTCTTGGACCTCAGACGGAACTTTTCTTTCTTCGCACTGGCACATCATTTTTTATTGAATGTAAACTTTTTTTTAAAAACATGATTTTTTCTATTTTTTTTTAATTTTTTTTCTATTTTTTACAACGTGCTATAGAAAGCACAACTTTCTTACAAAAAGTTTTCCTAATAATTAGATATATTGCAACCGATCTTGTGGCCTCCTAGAATTTTTTGGACGCACAGCGTCTTCTGGATTACCCCCGTTCAACCCGTTTTGAGCAACATCCACTTGCCTTCGCAAATAGTTGTTCGGTTCAAAAACGGAGGTATCCGTATCCGATTCGGGACGGTTTTTTTGGCTGATTGTCGTCTTCATTCAGATCTAGAAAATCTGGATCCATCCAGTAACTTTCTTGGTTAATTTCAGCAGCGCTGTTATGTACCTAGTTGGTTTCGGTAACTTGACTTTCTGTGCCTGGCGACAATTCAGCTTGGGCGTCACCTGAACTGTTCACTGATTCCTCGATCATTGTCTTATAGCAGGTGTTACTGGGGGGTTAAAAACACCTTTTTAACCTATTAGCGTGGACCAACTGTTTCTTCTGGTTAGTGTCTGCCCGGATCAGGTAATTATTCTCACTTAGGACTTCGACAACGGTGAAAGGCCCTTTCCATTTATGGCTCAGTTTCTTTGACACAATCTTTTTGTTTGCTTGCTTTAGAAAGTACACCCTCTCCCCGAGAGCGTAGCCAAAAGGCCTTACATTTCGGTCTGCATTTTGGGCTACGGTCTCATAACATCTGAGCAGATCGGATCGGACTTTGCTTGCATATGACAGTAGATCTAAATTCAAATACAGGTCTGGGGCAGGGAACAACAGATCCACGGGTAACTTTGGTTTTCGACCATAGATGTTGTTTGACATGTCCGGATCTCATCGAAACTTGCCCGTCTCTTCTCGTTCCAATCAAAATTCTTACTTTTTTCAGTTGCCTAGTGCAGTGGTCCTGCTATTTCAGCAAAACCCTTAACAAAACGTCGATAATGGTTCGCCAGTCTCAAAAAACTCTGTAAATGTTTGATTGTTTTAGGTCCTTCGTATCTGAACAAAACTTCTATTTTACTGGGTGAGGGCTTTAAAGTGCTATTTCAGATGACATGGCCGAGATATTCAATGGATGAGACGAACCAATCGCACTTCTGACAATTAATATTTTAAAAATGCAGCTCGAATCCGTTCAAGCACTGTCCGTACGTAATGCTCCTCCAGCGTCTTCGAGAAAATAATAATATCTACCAAATAGACAAGGCAAAAACGTTCAAGATTCCTTTAAGCGCTTTTTCCATGGTCCGCTGAAACGTCGCCGGTGCATTTGTTAGCCCGAACTACATGACGTTGAATTCAAATAAACCAAATTCGGTGATGAATGCAGTTTCTGGCTTTTCATCCTCCTTAATTCTAATCTGATGATAGCCCGAAGTCAAATCCAATTTTGATAATTTAGACGCTCCGTTCAGAAGCGCAATCAACGTTTCAATTTTTGGTAGCGGGTAGCTATCCTTGATGGTAACCTCATTAAGTTTCCGATAATCGATACACAAGCGAATTTTGCCATTACTTTTCTTAATTAACACTATGGGGGAGGCCCATGGAGCAACTCATTTGAGTTGGCATATTGAAGACCGGCATTTGACTTCGTTTTCTGACCAGTACAGAGGTTTGTGAGAAATTTAAAAGCACAAGCTACAGCAATCATAGTTAAAGACATTACAGCTATGCTAAAACACAACTGTACGAACAAAAACACGTGTTCATTCAACATTGTGTTCAAAAATTTTTTCTTGTAAGCTTAACAGCTGCCACCAATTTAATAGCGTGCGCTATTAAATAACAATTGAGAGAGAGAGGGAGAGAAATTCTCTACTTCTTTATTAATTAAAAATAAGATTTTAAAAAACAAATATACATAAAGAAATCCAGCAAGGCCCCAGAAGACCGGGGTCTGCTGGAGGGGGTGTTACACAGTGGTTTGTTTATGCCTGATCTTTTTTGATTGAAGACCCTCCATTTAATCCTGATGTTCTTGCTTAATCACTTTTTATCAAAGTTTTTCATGCTAAAAACTACTGGGTTGTTATATCAAATTATAATCCAAGTGATCCAAATAGTTATCAAATCTGGTTCATTTATGAAAGCTTAAATAATCCCAAATTCTATCTGAATAATATTAAAAGTGTTTTAAATGGGGAACGGACATTTTAGAGAAAAAAAAAATTAGAGAAAGGTAAATTAGAGAATAATTTATTTAGAGAAAAAAAGTTAGAGAATTTTTTTTTTAGAGAATAATCATTTAGAAAAAAAAATATAGCGAAACTAGTAATTAATTTGAATAATTGATTAATTGAAAAAAAAAAATCTATGACACTAAAATATTAGACAATCCATTCAAAAATAAATCAACGTTTGAAACATCATAATCTAACACTTGTTGTTTCAATTTTTCGTCTCTTTTTTTATCTTTTAATTTAAAATTTCTTATTTTTTCTCCATTAAACAACTTAACCATATCAGTCTCCATATTGTTTTGTTCAAGACGAAACAATTCTACAACTTTAGCAACAGTTAGGTTTTTTCTAGCATCCGGTTTAATCCGAGAATGCCAAGACTCCACGTTATTGTTTGTGCGTGGCAAATCACGCTTAACCCGTTCATGTAAATTCCAAAGATCCAATTAAAATCTTGGTTTTTTAGAATTTGTTCCAACATAATTTTTTTCCACATATTGCAAAAAAGAACTAGCTGATTTTTCTGCATGTTTTTTGATAAAATCAAAACCAATACCAACATCATTAACTGGTATAAAAGCAAGTGCTTGTACAAGTCTGAACGTTTTTCTGAAAGTTTCTGAATACCATAATTTAAGTGTTTTAGTTTGAGTCGTTTGAATACGACGCCAAAATGCTTGACATAGATGAAAAAAGCATCCATAGATTTTACATTCGAAAATAGTTTTGAGTGCATTTATAGCCGCTAATTCGAAGTCACAATTTACAGAATCAGGTTTAATTGAAATTAGACCATTGATCATTTTAAAAAGTTTCTTGTATGTGGTTTGTTTTTTGTTTGGCAAAAGTGCGTACAACACTGGTAAATTGGTACCGCGGATGATGATGTGAACGGTGTATACCTGTTTAAAGAGAGTCGGAGAAATGTCAAAAGTGCCATCACATTACCAGTCTCGATAAGTACTGAGAAGTTTTAAGTTTTGGTCAGTAGTGAAAAATATGACTCGGTTTTTGTCTGTCTTACGAGAATCACCATAATAAAATTTGACCCCTTTGTATGTATTTGTTAATTCTTATGGGATCTCTACCTTATCTAAACACTTGGACTCTTTTTGATAACCAGCGTTGGAATTTCTAGTTCGTATTATTTGACGTCTCATGGTATCTTTTTTAGGCAATAAACTAACTATTTCTTCAGACATATTCAATTGAAAATCTCTAAAACAAAATCTCTAATTAAATACTGTGGAGGCTCATTAGAGGTTGATGCAATCTCTTTCAACTCATTTTTACTAATCATTTTCTGTTTGTCTTCTGGTCTACTTAAATGATTATGCGGTATTGTCTCTTTAAACGGAGGCTTCAAACCTTTTGATATCCCACGACCGGGACAATCATTGAAGTGTTCACAGAGCCAATAAATTTTTGTAGCTGTTTCAACTAATGCACGTTTTGGTTTATCGACAACATAACAAAATCCATTCGAATACAACTTGTTACCTCCCCTTTGAGAATATGAAATGTACCACGCTTCATCATCAACAGCAATTTGTTCATTTAAACTAATCTTAGGTATTTTTTCAACTAAATTTTGAATTTCATCTGTTTCGTAACTAAGTATATCTGAGTCGATGGCGCCTAAAAACTCTAAATCATCTTCAGCATCAATTATATTTTTAGCACAAATTTGTTCAACGAGAAAATTATAGTTATTATTTGCAATGTTTACTGGTTCATTGTTTTTATATTGCCTTGGTTTACTCGGTTTTAAGACTACAGTAGTAGGCTTATAGTTTTTATTAGACCTAAGCCGACTAACAAAAGGTGAATTAAAAACTATTTTTGCATGAAATAAAAAATATTAGTTTGAAGTTTTTTTCTCTAAGTTCTATGACCTTCTCTAAAAAATATTTTTCTCTAAATCATAGTTCTGTTGTGGTTTCATACACAACTTCACAAAAAGTGTAATATTCACTAGTCCCTCACGCAAGTGAAGGTCTAGAAAATATTACACTATAAATGCAACCCATTATATTTCTTTACTTGTCTCCACCACTCTTTTCTATAACCACGTTTC
>QEOQ01000114.1:231871-251027 GCA_010279815.1 Brachionus plicatilis | reverse complement strand
AAAAAAAAAAAAACCCATTCAGGTTAAAATTCAAAAATTTACTATAAGACAATGCTTTAAACGATGCAAAGTACAAATTTCAAATTAATTTTCAAACACAAATAAAATACAAACGGTTCAAAAATTGCAACATTTATTTAACAAGCAATATGTTTCAAAAAGAATAAAATTTGAAAATTTTCAAATTAAATTCATTTCATGCAAAAGAGTCTAATAAACTAAAATTTTTTTCAAACAATAGATAATCAAAGAAGCAAAAATGTTGGGAAACGACGCCGATTTCGATCTGTACCTACAAAATGTGAGCAAAAATGCCGATCCGGTCCAAACATCGATCGATTTGTACCACGAAATAAATAAATTCCTCCAAAATATTGGTGGTAGTCAACGATACGGCGAAATTAGCTACGTGATCATTCCGCGAAACAAAAATCCAAACAGGTCGGATTACATAGCCTTCGTGTCTTTTGAAAGAACAGTAGTCCACGAAGAAGTCGCCAAGGTCCTCAAAAATTTTCACTTCAACAATGTGAAAATTGCTATACGAGTCAATGACAAACCAACGTCCAACGCCCAACGTCGAGAGAACAAAATCAAATTTAAAACGGAGCTAGACGGGCGTTCAAAGATCAAGAGGGACTCGGCAAACAAACGCAAACGAGTCGACTCTCCACCTAGAGAAAATGAATCTCGTCCAAAATCGTCCAAAACAGTGGAAGCAAACGTGGAGGAATCTTGTGACTCCTTCGAAAGCGTCGTCCTAATCAAGGAGGAGTCAAGTGAGGAAGCAAAAACGTCCACAAGTGAACAAACAATGGCGAAGCTTGCTCAGACTGTGGAGGACCTCAGACGGGAATTGTTCGAGAAAAAAAAAAGAGAATGCCAACTAGCGATCCAGTCGGCGTTAAAACAAGTGAAGATCGAAACGCTGGAAGAGTCGAGACAAACACTTCTTAGAGAGAGGGAAGAGGCAGCTGAGTTAGCTAGCAAATTACAAGCTCTATTGAACAAAAGGGAAACAGCAAACGAAGGCCCACAATAATAGTAAATCTCATTTTCAAACTTTTGTACAAAAAACTAAACAACATTGTTAATTTTGTAAATTTTGTTCAAATTTAATGGCATCAAAACTTTAATTTTTTTTTGTTAAAATTGTTAAATTTAATTAAACTTTCATTTTTGTTAATTTTTTCCAAACTTTACTAAAATCAGGTATCAAAATTCTTCCGGGGGGAAGGTATGTTGTGGTTTCATACACAACTTCACAAAAAGTGTAATATTCACTAGTCCCTCACGCAAGTGAAGGTCTAGAAAATATTACACTATAAATGCAACCCATTATATTTCTTTACTTGTCTCCACCACTCTTTTCTATAACCACGTTTCGTTAATAAACTAGGCCTGAAGGCCCAACAACAAACAATTCTTTTAATTAAAGAACCCTAAACCTTAGGTAGGAAATAAACACGAGGTAAAACCTCAACAGTTCTCTAAATTTTGTCTTCTCTAAAAAAATATTCTCTAATTTATTTCTTCTCTAAAATGTTCATTGTCCGTTTTAAATAGAATTACCGGTAGTTCCAGATTTATTAAAATTTTTATGTTCCAGTCTCTAAGCATAAAGGAGAAAAAGATTGTGGTATAATTAGCCGTTGGTTATGCTTTGAATATCGCTATGGAAATTGATCCTGGCAAGTAAGTCTATGATCAAAAAAATCAGAGAAGAGTTCAATAAAATAATTCATTTATTGATAATTATTCTTTCAAAAAAAATGAAATTTGTCTTGATTTAAATTGATTTTTTTATATTTGATTTTTTTATTTTTTTTTATTCTAATAAAAGTTACCAATAAAAATTGTTTCCACATCTCTATTCTTATCACAATTTTGTACTATAATCAATTCTATATCCAAGTCCGAATGACTAATGCTTTTCATAGTGTTATTACTAATGACTAGCAAAGTGCACTGTATTTTATTGTAAAACAATTAATGTTTAAGTAGACTGGAGCCGGTGTTGAATTTATTGAGAGAACTAGAACATACAGTATTTAAAAGTACCAATTAAAAATACTAATTTTTACTTTTTATTTTGAACCGTAAATCTATAAACTTAAATTAATTTAAAACTAAAATAAAAATTTAACTATATACAAACCTTGGATTTTAAAGAAGCACCTGAAGTTAAATTTTAAAAAAATGAGTAATTTCAGCTTTAAAAACGAAACACTCTTTTTCTAGTTTATTTTCATAAGTTAAATTAAACACATAAAATAATCTAATTAATTCCAATTATTTAAATATATTATTCATAAATTTTATGTATATTTGAAAACTTTTGTTGATCAATATTTTTTGTTTAGTTTCCTATGCCGTTCCTTGGTTAATCACAGTTAATATT
Organism: Brachionus plicatilis; assembly: GCA_010279815.1. Taxonomy (NCBI): domain Eukaryota; kingdom Metazoa; phylum Rotifera; class Eurotatoria; order Ploima; family Brachionidae; genus Brachionus; species Brachionus plicatilis. The sequence continues at coordinate 248,626 of QEOQ01000114.1, read as the reverse complement.
TAAATTTGTGGCTTTTAAAAATAATCTCGAAGATATTATGTGTACTTGAAATAATTTGAGTCAAAATTAATATAAAAAAGAATTATAAAAAAATTAAAATTTCTTTTTTGAAAAGAAGGTTTTTAACTCCTTTAATTTTTTATTTTTAAAATTTTGTTTATCAAAGATATTGAGGAAATCGATTTCGTGAAAGTCAACAAATTAGAGAATTTTCTTCTTAAAATTAATCTAAATTATTTAATTTCATAATTAAAAAAAAATTTAGCATTTATTTCCTTATTTAAATTGATAAGTTTTTCTTAACAATGTTCATTCAAACAAAATAAAATTTTAGCTTTCTAATAATGACATTTAATAATTTACACTAATTTTAAGAAGCAAAATCTCTAATTTGTTGACTTTCACGAAGCCAATTTGGATTAAGTTAAATTCCTTAAAGAGTTCATTATTTTGTTTCTTTTAGTTCAATCTAAAATGATAGATAAAAGAGCAATTTATTTCATTTGATATTTTGACTTATACCCAGAGACATTTTCAAAATTTTTTGTACTGATGGTAATAGATTTTTTTTTCGGTAAATAATTGGTTTAATCTAAATTTTAGTTTTAATTAATTTGAAAATTTTTATTGTCCATAAATATTTTTTGATACGAAAATAAAATTTAACCTTTCGGATTAATCTTTTATTCTAAGGGCTTACACAAACAATCAAGTGAATAAATATTATTAATTAAATAAAATAAAGATTTAAAATTTTTATTCATAGAATTAAACTATTACATAATGATTGATTAGGCTGATGAAGGCACTCTTTCATATGTGCGGAGCAATTTTATCATATAAAAATGAAGAACTATTGCTATGACTCTAAAAATTGATTCCACAGTAATCTCTGCTATATTCACCTTTAACTCGGTGCCAGTCAATTGATTTTTGTTGTTTCTTAGTACTAAATCAATAACACTTACAATTAAAGCAAAAAGAGAAAATAATATCAGAATGACTGCACTAATAAAAATTAGAATGCGAATTTTTCTCCATATTGCTACCATGGCAAATATGGTGATGAAAAAAAAAAGACCTCCAATTGTTATTTTGATTATTGGAAAGGTAGTTGGATCTTCGATTGCGTAGGATATACCACGAATTAAATTTTCGTAAATTGCATTGGCAAATAGTTGACCATAAAAAAATGTGAGCGCGAATCGAAGGCCTTTGATTAAAAAAAGTTTGTCTTTGAAAATTGATGTTTTGGGCTTATCGGTATCAATAGTTATTGTTTTGGTAGCAATTTTGGGCTTATCGGTATCAATAGTCATTGTTTTGGTAGCAGTTGTCATTTCTGTAAGATTAAAGATTAAAAATTTTAAAGATTTATAATTTTTGAAAAAGATTTATTATACCTATAAATTTTCTAAAAGCTTCTATTTGGAGAGAGAGAGATTTTTCGAAGATTTAATAATGCAGCGTTTATGGATTCAGTCCTGAATAAAACTAGGCTTTTATTATATTCTAAATATGTTTATTTATTTATTAAATAGAATTTGAATGGGTTTACCTTTTATTTTTTATTTTTTAGAGAATTTGTTTTAATCTTTCGTTATGATGAATTGAAAATTAAATTAAATGATAATGAACAAAAAAGAAAAAAAATTGTTGATTCATAGTTTTTGATTGTCATAAAACAGCTTACCTTTAAATCTCAAATATTTTTGCTTAAATATTCGCTGGAGCTTGGCTAATTGGGACAGGTATAACACTAGATACGAGATTATCATTTTTATATTAATTCTTTTATTTTTATTTAAAGGTGAAACTTTTGATTAAAATAGAGAAAAATTTTCATTTTTAATTTTTTCTCTCTATTACGAGATTACCAATAAAAATATTCAAGGTCTATTTAGTTTATGAATTTTTCATTACTTAATCATCCTAATCTAAATAATTCATAAACATGGCACTTAAAGTAAAATACTGCTATTGGAATTAAGTTTTTTTGATTTATTGGTAAATTAAAAAGTAAATGACCTACCAGTTAATAAATTCACTTAATTGTCAATTAAAATAATTTATTTAAAAAACAATTATTTTTTTTTTTCAATTGAAACAAAAAATTTTTTGTTTTTTTTTTCAAAAATCAGCCTTTATTAGCATAATCAATAGAAATAAATGAATATTGTTCCTCAAGGCTAAACTTAGTAGAATATTTTTGATTTAAAAATGGGATCTAAATGACATAAAATCAAGAAATCTTTTAAAATTTTTTTAATGGTTAATTTTGGATTATTCTTTTCCTTGTTTGAACTCATTCTTTGAAATTAATATGAAAATAATATAAATTAATCAAAATACAACAGTAAGGTAAATTCTCAAACATTATATATCATCACTGTATATTGATTGCCAAACTGGTGTATAAATACTAAACTGGTTTTGAATCTAGATTTATCAAATAGTCAACTCCTTTGTTTAATTTTCACCTTTGTCATATCTTCTATCATCTCGAAAGTAAAACCAGTCAAACTTAAAATAGCTTTTTTCCTTCTATAAAAAATTTAGCTTATGTACTCTAACTTTTATATTTTCTTTTAGCTTTTACTATTAATTTATTCTTTCTTTTTGCGTTTTCATTTCATTTTGGCTATTAATCATTTTTTAAACTTTTTTTCTCACAAATAAATAATTTTCTTTCTCTCATCAAGTAACAAAACCGAATATAAAATAATGAGATTAATTAAAAGAAACTTTTCTGAGCTTTTAATGTTAAGATAAATAGAAGGTTAAAATAGAATTTCAATTATCATGAAAAAAATTAGAAAAAAACCTTTTTTGTTTAATTTTTCGAAGATGATAAACATTTTTTTTTTAATTTTATCTAATTAGAACTTTGTTTATTATTAAGGGTTAGGGAATACAATTTGAAACAGTGAACAGGAAAAAATTTAATCTTGAGCATGAACTTGAGTTCTGTGGTAGGTAATATTTTCAGAACAGTACTAAATAAAGGATCCAGCTGAAAATTAGCATAAAACTAACCACCTGATTATTTTTTAAAAACCAAGATAAATAAAAGACTAAAATAAAATTTAATTAATTCTTAAAATGAAAAAATTATTTAAAATTTACACCGGCTCAATTTCATTTTCCCACTGGGACAAACTAGGTTTCATTCATCAAAAATTTAATTAATAAAAAAATACAAAATTTATAGGTAAAATTCTTAATTTTTATATAATATAATTTCATAAATTTTTTAATTTAATAATAATTTATCGAAAAGATAAAATTAATTTTTTTGTTTAAAAATTGTTTTACTATTTGCTGAAAAATAGTAAAACAAAAAAAAAGGTTTACGTTCAACAAAGTTGGTCTAATTTTATTTACCAAAATTTTCATCATTGGTTCCAGGTATTTAGATGAGAAATGTTTTGTTTTTCTAAATTGTTAATTATTTCTAATTCAAGAACTCAATTTATAAAAAAATACAGCTTCAAATAAAGCTCAAACAAGTAAATTTTATAAAAAAAATTTTTCCGAGTTTATTAACTCTTATTGAAAAACTTTAAATGAATCTTTCAATAAGTCTTTGTATTGATTTTATAATTTAAAAATATAAAATAATACTTATTTTTGTCTGTAAAATAACTCGATTATTTTTTTTAAATTGAAGAAAGGAATACATTTAATCTTGCTCTAAATGATTTCACATGTGCTCTGAATTGAAATAAAAATGAGTCCTGAAAAAAATTAAAAAATTTCAATATTTTTTTAATAATAATAATGTGAAAAAGTGAAAATATTTATTTATATATAGAGCTTGATTATATCCCACACTTTATTTGTTCGTATTTTTTAATATCATCAAAAACTTTAAAAAAAACTAATATCACTTTTTATTAATTTGTATCAATTAATTATTTTTTATTATAAAAATAAAAAAATAAAATTTCCATAAAATTTAGATACATTTGAAAAAAAAATCCAGTTTTTTCAATAAGTGGATTTGATCGAGCTCTAAATAATTTCACTTGTGCTCCCAAATATAATTATATAACAAACTGAAATGTGCTTCTAATTAATTTGTTTTCTGAAATGATAAACAGGATCTCTAAATTAAATTTAATGAGCCCTGTTTTATTATTAATTTATTGATTATATGTCCAATAACATTTATGTCGAGCTTTTAATTAAAAAAAAAATAAATAAATTACGCTAACTATCGCCTTATCTTTCTCATAAATAAATTTTTCTTATCAGTATTTTAAAATTAACTTTCTAAAAATGAACAAACAAGAACTTTGATACGGAAATGTTCCTACTCACAACTAAAGATTCAAAAGTTGTGTGCTCAAGAGAAGCAATCATTCATCCGCTGCCTCAAACGCCGATTGCATGGAAAGAGAAGGGCTGTAGCAGAGAATGAATCGTATAGACCACGAGCAAGCAAGGTTTCAAGGCAAGATCAAGAATTTGAAAAAGACCTTTACTTGACTTAAAAAGAAGACCAGGTCGACCAAGAAAAGTTATTTAAATTTTCATTAATCATTAAGTAAAATTTATTTACATTTTTATAATTAAAACATTATGTATTTAAAAACTTATTAAAAATAAAAATTTAGGTGATCATTTAATATAATACGGAGCTCATATTTAATTTTTTTCAGAGCTCACTTTAATTTTTTTCAGAAAACGCTTATTAATTATTTCATGGCACATGTAAAATCATTTAGATCACGATTAAATTTAGGACGTCAATGAACTCATCCAAAAATTTAATAAAAATATATGAACAAACATAGCTTATAACTTACTATAATAAAAAACAAAGACATTTTTTTATTTTTAACAAACTAATAGTGAAGATAACAAAAAATCAAAAATTCTTTATTTTTAGAAAAGTTGACATTTAAAAATTTTCTAAATAATAATTAATTTTCTATAATTTTCTATAATTTTGTTTTATTTCTTTCTTACAAAATCTTTTTTTTTCCTTAACTCTCAAATATTGAAACACGTGCAAGCTGTCACTAAAATTAAAATATTTAGATAAATTGAAATAAAAGAGTGATTTATCATTTATTAGTTACAGTCGATACCTCTTTCAAAAACAAACTTGTGGTTTGACTTTATAATTATCGTAAACTTTTTAGATATTTAAAAATAAAAAAATACTTATCTAAACATCAATTATTAATTTGTGTAACTTGTAAAAAATTTATTTCTTTCAAAATACTCCAAGGTTACTAGTGCGAGAACGGATAAATTTAGACTTTGGTGGCATAATAATATTATTTAATGGAATTCGTTTCAAAAAATTGTCAATATAATTAAAATATTCAAAATTTGAATCAAATCACATGATTTTGATACTTTATTTAAATAAAATAAAAGATTTATTCAAAAAAGTAAATCCATAGATTTGTTTAGAATTTTGTCTTTTTTTGTTTAAAAAAAAGTGGTTTATTAAGTAGTCCCTGGGACTACATACGATTAAACTGAAAAAAGGTATCCTTTTTGGCTTTTTTCAATAATAAAAATTGGCACACCTTTTTTTCAAACAAAACTATATACCATGATGTAGAAAATTTTATGCTCTTTTAGAATGTATATAATTTTAAAAATGATTTTAATTTTATCTTTGAGTAATTGAGTCTGAAAGACCTACACTTTTTGGGTTAAAGGGTTAGTTCTTTTTAGACCTAACTGGATATAAATTTTTTTGGTCCTCCAAAAAAAAACGTAGTTTACGAATTTTAAGTCAAAAATTAGAAATTCAAAAAGCACTTAAGTTTAAAAATTTTTGGAACCTTATATATAATAAAACTAAATGTAAATTTTTAAGATCTTTGTCTAAGAATATTTTGAAATTTTCCTATGTTTTTGAATTAATATTTTCTTCTTTTAAACTGTTCCAGAACGATGTTGATCTGTTTGTGATGATGTTGAAATAATTTTCTTATGCATTTCATAAGATGTCCACTCGTTTTGGTTTTTCTCAATTAATATGTTAATTGTATAATCAAAGATACATTAAAGATAAAATCTATTTTATTTATTATTTTATTTTTTTTAAATAAATAGAAAACCTTTAGATTAGATATTTTCATAATAATTTTTTTTTTTTACCTAAATTTTTGGTGGGTTTTATTAAATCTGTAGTCGAAAAATATTGAGCGTCTTTCTAATCAAATAAAATAAAATACAATAATTTCAAGATTAATCAATATTTTTGTGATAAAAAATCTACTTCACTTAAATGAGTTCAAGAAAAAAATATGTTTCAACTAGTTTGAATAACGAATCTCCATCAAGGTTCACTTTAATGGTGAATGAAAATTAGCATAATCTAAACGATGGCCTGGTGGAGATAAATGAATATGGTACCAACCAAGCAGCCAACATAAATATTTAAGAACTCATTTTTCTTGGATGTTAGCCTTAAAATTTTTTGAATCTTGTCTCAAGCTCTGCAACAGTGGTAAAATATCGAAATGCGAAAAAATGTGCATTTCCAACCATACCAAGAACCAAAAATGTACATTTTTTGTTTTTATTTTTGGGATATATTTAAAGAAATTGGTCACTAATATGACTCAATATTTGAGCAATTTAAAAATAATAATTACTGATCTTTTAAAATATTTAGTTTTATTTGACAAATATTTGTATGCATTTTTTAATTTTTCATAAACTTTAATTATTAATGCCTATGTTCAGCAAAGTAAAATTTTTGATCAAATTTCAAGCGCTCGATCTTGCTCAAACATTTTTGAATGCGCAATTAAAATTCATTGTATTTTTAGAAATTAAAATCCTTTTTCAAAAGTTTAAAAATAAAGCTTTGAAATATTAAAAAAATTAAAAATCTGTAAAGAAATTTAATTGTGCATTTAAAAATTTTTGAGCAAGATTGAGCGCTTGAAATTTGATCAAAAATTTTACTTTGCTCTATGTTCAATCAAATAAAAACAAAATAAAATCCGCTCTTTAAATCGTAATTTTTTTTTCGGATTATTTTGACATTCGTAATAAAACACAAAATTTTTTAAAAATAATTACAATATAAAAAGCACTTTTTAATCCGTATTTTTTTGTAAAATATATTAGAAAAAAAATGAGCGAATAATTTGAGAAAATAATGAATTAGGTGATGATTAGGTCTAAAAGAATAAAAAAAGAATTAAAGATTGAAATTTGCTTGTTTTCTGAGATTAATTTAGCAAGTGAATTTGAAATTCGGATTCATGCCTCTACCATGAGTGATATTCTGAAAAATAAAAAAAGATACATAAATTTCGATAGTTCAAATGAATATAGAGAAAGCTCTTCATCTTTGGTATTACGATAAACGCTCTTAAAACTTGCCTGAATGTGACAAAATGTTAATGCAAATTGTTTTACTCTTTTAACCATAAAAATTGGATAAAACTCAAAATTACGGATTAAAAATTATTCGTAAAATTTAATCCGTAGTTGTTTTTTTTGGGTCCCGAGCGTTCCGGATAAAAGAGTTTTGACTGTACCTGATTTTTTTTTTATTCTATTTTAATCATTTTATTGAATCACTGAATGAATAAAAAGGCTTTGATCCATTCTAAATAAATGATTTTTTTATCTTTTTTAATAACGATTTTAAATTAATAAGAGTATGATTAGTAGCTATAAATTCTCATAAATAAAATTATTTAACCTTTCATTTTAAATTTTTCATAAAAATAAATTCTCGTTAGAATTCCAGTTATGCTGCTAAAAAAAATAAAAAACAATATAAAAAATACACTTTCAATTCAATTGTCTTTTATTTGGGTTAACCTTAAAATATTTTAATATTATTGAAAAATTTTTAAATTTTAACAATAATAAAATTTCAAAAGCTATTTAATTCAAAAAATGTTTACTAAAAAATATTTAATGTTTAATTTAGGAATTGGCTGAAAACATTTTTGGCATCTGTTAATTTAAAAAAAAATAGAAAAAAACTGATTATCATCCAAAATAAGTTGAATCCAACAAGCATTTGGTTCGAACACAATCGTGATCAGTTCCACAAGAATTGATGCATTCCACAAATTGAGGATTATTTGGATACGACACTGATTTAGTCGTAGTCGCAGTTGTAGTCGAAGTAACTGATGGATCTGTGGGTGTACTGCTTAGAATAGTTTGACTTTGGGAAATTTGCTCACTTGTTCTCACAGCTTCCTCTGTAATAATGCTTAATGCTGATGAACTGGAATTCATGTAAAAACTGGTCGTAGAAAATTGTTCATTCTCGATCATGTTTAGGGAATCTGGCAAAGGGGTCAGTTTTTTGTCCGGAATTTCCTCCATTATAAACAAGCTATTTGGATCTAGATCCATTTTAGCATCTTGTTCATACAAAATTCGTCCACCATGTCTGCTAAGTAAATCATTCAAAATTTCTGGTTTTAAATTTACAACTAAATCAGCAATTATTTTGTTGTCAGCTAATTTTTTTCTTGAAGGCAATGGCTTTTTTTGTGCCACATTGAACTGTAAATCGACAAATAAATCATCGAATGCATTTTTGTTTAGCATGGCGCCATTTATTGATGCCGAATGAACTAAATTTGTTTTTTCTGAAAAATATTTTTTTTTAATTTAAATAAAAATAAAATTTTAATTTTTGAGCTAGTATTTTTGACTTACCTAGATTTAATTCGAACAAAAAAAGGAAAACAATGGGATAAATTAGCTTATAACGAGCTAACACAGTGTTGGTTATAAACATGAAGTAATCAACTGCAATAGGATAACACATTGGTGGTTAATTTGAGTCCAAGCATTTGTAATCAAATACTTAAATTAAGGCAGTTTGAAATGAAGAGGACACGTGCTTTAGATAAAGGTGTTGAGATATGAAAAATGAATCGATAAAAAACAATTGATTTGAACTTATTTATTTTCGTAATGCTCCAGGTTTATTGAAATCGATACAGACATATGATTTAGAGCTATCATATTTAAATCGTATCGAATTTAATAGTAAGCTATTTTAAGTTATCTTTAGATAAAAATATTTCAACATCAATGATTTATTCACTGACCGAGTATTCAACTTTATTTATCTTTGGCAGAGATTTAAATTTTAAATATTAAATTTCATTTAATTTTTAGTAATTTTTTTTAAATATTACGCAATTATGATTAATTTTCAAGTTACATCATTTTTTTGCCAAGAAACTTAATATTTGTTGATGTTTTAGTTTTATTTTATTTTATTTTAGAATACTTTATTTGGATTTATTTAGGCATCTTGAAGTTGGTGATCAATTCAAAATTTTATTTCGATTAAAAGAGTTTATTGTTTTTTATGAAAATTAATTTTTTAATTAATTTAAAATAACTTTAATGTGACATGTTTTGCATACTATGTAGATTTAAAAAATAAAATAAGTTTTTTATTTCAAAAATATTTGTAGGACAGATCACTCTTTTCATTTTATTATTTTTTTGTAATTTAATATTTTAAATTCATTTTTTGATTTAACTTTTAGCTTTGAATGGGCAAATTGAAGTTCATGATCAAATGTAAATTTCAAATCAAAATTTTTAGTTTTTGATTTAAAAAAAAAAGATATTTTTTATCAATTTTTTAATAATAAATGACTAAACTTTATTAAACATTATTTGTTTAATCTATAATTAGATAGAAAATGATATGAATTTTTTTCTGAAGTAAATAAAATTCTTAATCAATATTTTGAAATTTTACAATACAAAATTTAATTTTGTTTCGTCGTCATATATTTTAATTAATATAAAAATATCATTTAAAGTCATAATTTGGATACCTTAATGTTGATTTTAAATTTGTCTTTAAAATTTTCAAATAAAGATTTTAGAAGAATTAATTAAAGGTCAATCAGAAAAAAAAATATTTGTTTTCTTTTAATTAAAATAATAAACATTTTATGTTTAATCTAAAAAAAAATAAAAAAATCTAGTTTCATCATTTTTATTAAAATTTTAATTAATTAAATTTTGATCATTTGATAATGATCATGAACTTCAAGTTGCCCTTTGAATGCTAGATAAATTTACTTTTGAAATAAAAAAAAAATTAAAAAAAAACTCTACAAAAAATTAGTTAATAATTTTAAATTTAAAAATTAATTTTATCAATGGGTTGAGAAAATTTTTTTTTTATTATTTTATTTTTATAAATCTCAAACATGTAAAGCATGTTACATTAAAATTATTTAAATAAATTTAAAGATTAATTTTAATATCTAAAGATAAACTCTTTGAATTGAAATGATATTTTGAATTGATCATCAACTTCAAGATGCCTTTATTTAAAACTTTTTTTTTGACACATGTATTTTCTTATTTTCATGGGTTCGAAAATTATTGTAGTAGATTCGGTCTCATTTTTCAAAAACAAATTGGCATTAAACTTTAGGCATTATTTAAAGTATATTGATTAAAAAACTTATCTGGTAAGAGATAAAATAGCTTTTTTTATTGATTAATTTTTTTTTTCGGGCTAAACAAATGTCTAAAAAATAAAAATTTTGGTTCTAAATCTTTCTTCTTAATTTCCTTATCTTTATTCTTTTTTTGCTCCATTTTTTTTAATTAGCTCAAAATTATGCACTATCTCCAGTACTTTGAGTGATATTTGAGTTTTGAATTATGCTGGAAAAGTCAGGATTTTTTCAATAAATTACGATAATTTCGTAAATTCTTATTTTGGACTTTTAGAATATTTCGGTTTTTTAAGCAAAGTAAAATTTTTGATCAAATTTCTAACGCTAAATCTTGCTCAAAAATTTTTAAATGCGCAATTAAATTTCATTGCAGATTTTTAATTTTTTTAAGATTTTAAAGCTTTTTTTTTAAACTTTTGAAAAAGGATTGTAATTTCTAAAAATGCAATAAAATTTAATTGCGCATCTAAAAATTTTTGAGCAAGTTGAAATTAATTAGTTTTTGTTTATTTTAATTTGTTTTTGTTCATAATAATTTATTATATTATACAATGTTTAGTTTGGAGCAGGTATGCTATCGTTATCAATCGTTAAAAAAAATTTAACGATTCTTTTTTTTTGCAAAATTTTTTAATTTAACAAATTAATTAGTAAAAATAAAAAAAAAAAAATTTAATTTTTGACAAATCCAAAACCGTTTTTTTCGTTAACGTTATTAACTTTTTTTTTTCATTTCTTTTTTGACCAATTATTAAAATATAAGAATTTTATTATTTTAATTTTCTGGAAAAATTCAAAATTTAAATATCATTAACACCGTTAACTTCCGTTAATTAACGTCAACGATTAAGTTTTTACATTATTTGAATTTTTCAATTAAAATAAATACATATTAATTTAAATTGTCTTTAAAAGAATATTCTTGTTTGAAAAAATTATTCTTAAATAAAAAGTTAAAATATTTTAAAATATTTTGTCATATTATTTTTGCTATCTTATTACAATTCTTTAAAAGTATGCTAAAAAAAAACCCAATCGGCAAGTTTTTTTTTCTATTTTACATTTTTAGAATTAAATGCGTAATTAAATTTCAAATGTTAACATGCTTAAGTATTGAGTTTAAATTAAACAACGTAATTTCAAAATTTAAAATAAGTTAAATAGAAAAAAAAACTTGCCAATTTGTAAAATAAAAATTTGAAGATTTTTTATTGAAAATGAAAAATAAATTTGCTATCTTAAATTCAGAGTTGTTTATAAATCCCAAAAAAATTCCAAGTCATTTTTATTTTTTTTTTCAAAGTCCAAGTCTAGTATTTTATTTTAAAATTTTCTAGATCATGCTTCATATCAAAAAATTTATATACTCTTGGGTTGTCTAATGCAAATAGATTTGCCATATATCAGAATTTTGTTGCAATTTTAGAATAAATTTCTTCTTAAGTAATTCAAAATTTTAAAGCCCGGACTTGCACTTTGAAAAAAAAAAATTAAAGTCTTTGTTTTTAGAATAAAAAATAATTTCGGTTTATTTTTTATTCTGAAAACATATATTTTGTTTTGTTTGATTTAAAAATTTTTTTTGGTTGAATAAATGTGTTCATTATTTTTTAATTTTGTTGGAAATTTACAAAATTAGTCATAATAAAATATTATAAGTCAATAAAATTTAAACTGTACGAAATTCAAATTTCTTATTACTGATTAAATCAGAAAAAAATCGTTAACGTTAATTAACGGGAGTTAACGAGGTTAATGCCATTAAAATTTTTAATTTTTTAAATAAATTATTAAATAAAATTTTTAATTTTTAAATGTTGGTCAAAAAACATCAAAAAAAAAAAACGTTAATAACGTTAACGATGATAACTGTTTTATAATTATGGTTTTTCAGGTATAAAATTGTACAAAATGATCTAAAATTATATTTTTTAAAAAAATTTATTGTTATTTAAAATCGTTAAATTTTTCCGTTAAATAATGTTTTTTCAAAAAACGGAAGCATACCCGGTTTGGAGTCTAAAAAAAATTGAAATAAAATACTGTTAGTTTTTCACAAAATAGCTGGAAACTAGCTGGAAATTATTTAAATAGTGGCAATGCATTAATAAAGAAAAAAGGCAATTCTGAAAATTTTGTTTTATTAGAAAAAACCAATTCAAATTTAATGAATCTCGATTACATTAACTCAAGATACAATAAACTCTAATTAGATAAAAAAGTTAATTTTGATAAATTGATTTCATTTCAATCCGCTTTAAAAAAAATAGAATTAAATAGGACAGATTGGTCATGTAGTAGATGCACTGGTATGTATTTTTTAAAGAATTATTATTGCTCTCATATTATTTCTTTAGCAGTAAACCAGAAGCTTTTAGCAATGCCATTGAAGTTTATTCAGACAGCTGTTGCTCCAAAAGCAAAAGCCGGAAGACCAGCTAAAGCAAAATAATGCCTAGCTAAGCAGTAATCAATTTAGTTTTTTATTTTTTTATCAATATTTTTTTATATTCTTTTTTTTAAATATTGTTAAATAATATAATTATTATCAACAAAAACAAATTAAAATAAACAAAAACTAATTAATTTCAACTTGTTAAGTAAATTTTTTTTAGAATTTTTACTTTTTAAACAAATAGTAATGAATCTCAACAGAAAGTAATTATTTCCTAAATAAACTAATTAAATTAAAAAAAAAGTAATCATTTTCAACAATAAATTTATAACTAATTAATTTCGACAGTAAAATAATTATTTTCAACAAAAAGTAATTATATACAACAGAAAAATAAACGTAAACTAATTAATTTCAACATGGAGGTAATATTTTCTCATATATAAGCTACATCAAGACTAGCTTGCGGAGATGACCTAATAGGAGGTCACCTATGGTAGCTCCTTGCACATAACACATAGAAAAGTACTGAAAAAAGAAATCCTGTTTAAATTTTTAGGTCAAAATAAGAGTTAAGTTTCTCGATAGAAAAAGCTGTAATAGAAAGACTTTATAAATAAATAAATAAATATTTTATTTTTTGTGCTTATTTTGATCGAGGTTAATTTGAATTAAATAAATTTGATAACATTATTTGGAATAATACATGCTGAATATTGTATGAGGCTCTGCAAAAACTCTGCATTTAAAATGCGCTGTCAAATTAAATACTTTTTAAATGGCGTGCATTTTGCTGCAAAACGCAGAGTTTTTGCAGAGCTTCACACAATATTCAGCATGTATTTTGCGTTATTTAGTATTTTGCAGAGAGACTTAATCAAGTACCATTCAAAAGTTATAAACAAAATACTATTTGATCTGATTTTTTTGATCCTAAACTCCAAGATGCCCTAAAAAAATGTAAATGCAAATTGTAAAACGTAAAACTTTTACGTTTTACCAATTTGATCTCGATTTAAATACTGCTAGTTGCAGAATATAGGTTCGATTGCCCAAAAAGTCAGCTTTATCATGAAAATACAGATCGGCACAAACTTAATCTTTGTTTTAAGAAATATTTTTTTAATCAAATCTTTTATTAAACAACTTTAAAAAATATTTTTTGTTGAAGAAAAAGGAACTATTGATTTTTCTTCGAGGAGAAATATTTATTAATGAAAAATTTTCCTAAAAATAAAGGCCCATAATTTTCCTCACCGCTAATTTCAATTAGATTTTCGCTAATTTAATAAAAATAATCTATTCTAATAAAAATATCTAATTTAATAAAAACTATATCTTTTATAATAAAAAGATATCTAACTAAATAAAATTAAAAAAAATTTATTATTTTTTTGAGTTTCATCTGAAACAAAAAAAAAATCTTCTTAAAAAAAATCCATTGGCCTGTTGCAACGTGTTGCAACGCACAATTTATTTTACTTTTTATATTATATATTAATAATTATAATTTTATTAATTTAGAGGTAATTGTTATTAGTTTAGACGTGTTTTTATTATTTTAGATGAGTTAACATTTACAGTCATCCCTCGATAATCCGAACATTAAATATTTCTGAAATTTTCTTCGGAATAGCGAAATTTCGGATATGCGGTAATCCGAATAATGGTAAAAAGTAGAAAAACTTCGGATTAAGAAAATTTAAACTTTATTTATACAAAAAAAAATACAAAAATAACATTAAGTTTATAATTTTGATTAATTAAATTATAATTTCTAACGGTAAATAAAATTATATTCTAACAAAAGTATCCAAGCTAGTCTGTTTTTTGTCCAACTTACAAAATCTCAATTTAATAGTCAATGCATAAAATGAATAAATTCATCTTCGGTAAAACATTTTTTTTGTTCATTATATTTAATTAAATTATCCAAAGACTCGACTAAATCAGAATAAGAAACATTTTTTTCGACAATCAATACGTCACTTTCTTCTTTATCTAAACTTTCTTTTTCCATACCAGACTCTTCTTTCCGAACCAACTCAACAATATCCTCATCAGACAGTGTCTCACCTGTTGGGACTCCATTTTCATAGTCCATAAATTCATCAAAAGTCAATTTATCACAATTAGCATCAGTACTAGTACCAATGACCAAATTGAATTTTTTATTGAATTTAATAATCAATTCGGTTTGAGGAAATTTTTTTTGTTGTGTTGAATGTTCAACATAATACATGCATATTTCTCTTTTTTGATCATAATCTAATTCAACTCTTTTCCTTGGCGGAGTAGGTGACATTTTTTTTCTGCACTTGTTTTTTTACTTTTTTTATAATTGAAAATAACGTAAGTAATTTTCGAAATGATTTTATAACACTGAAACAATAAAATTATATAAATTTTAGCAGTTTCAACTCAACATTTTTTCTAAATTTTCTTCGGATTAGAGAATTTCGAATCTTCGGATTAAAGAGTGAAAATAACATGTATTTTACATGTAACAGCTTTTATTTCCTAATTTTTCTTCGGATTTGCGAATTCTTCGGGATATCGAACTTCGGATTAAAGAGTTTTGACTGTATTTAGATGAATTTTTATTAAATTAGAGGTAAGCTTAATAAATTAGCGTTTTTTTTATTAAAAATAGCGGTATTAACAAAATTATTGGCCATTTTTAATAGCGCATTTTGAATTAGTCCGTTGGCGTCCAGGACAGAGCCCTTGTTTGGGGAATAAGGGCTCAGGTCAAAAGTATCCAGGGCAAGTTCTTGGTTTAAGGCTTCGGGTTAGGTTCTTTTTGTTAAATTATTCTTAACTTTAATAAATTAGAATTCTTTTTATTAAAATAGCGGCGATTTTGACAATTTGAAGTTTATGATCAATTTATGATCAATAAAATTAATAAATTTTTATTTCTTAATAGAAATAATGCAGAGATACATTTTTGGATTTAACATACTAACTTAAATAAAAAAATAAACTCTGCAATATCAAAATGCACAATGCAGAATGCAGGCATCTTGAAGTTTAGGATCAAAAAAATCAGATCAAAAAAATCAGATCAAAAAGTTATTTTTTTATAACTTTTGAATGGTATTTGATTAAGTCTCTCTGCAAAATGCTAAATAATGCAAAAAACATGCTGAATATTGTATGAGGCTCTGCAAAAACTCTGCAATTTTGCAGGAAAACGCATGTCATTAAAAAGTATTTAATTCAACTTCGCAATTTAATTGCAAAGTTTTTGCAGAGCCTTTTCTAATATTCAGCATGTTTTTTGCATTATTTAGCATTTTGCAGAGAGACTTAATCAAATACCATTCAAAAGTTATAAAAAAATTACTTTTTGATCTGATTTTTTTGATCCTAAACTTCAAGATGCCCAGAATGCACACCATCGAAATGATGCAATTTTAAGTGGATAATTTTTTGTGTCAAAAGCACGACTAATCGAAGATTTTTGAGGAAATTTTAAAGCTTTTTTTTTTAGCATTGTGAAGTTTTGTTCAAAAAGTTCAAGAAAAATGTTCTTAATTGAAATTTTTCGATGAATGAAAAATATTTGCTTCTGTAAAATTTGTAACAATGTGTAACAAAAGTTGTTACACCAAGTAGCCTTGAAAATAAATTCTGAAAGTTTTCCTTTAATTTATCATCGACTCTTAAAATCAATCTAATTTAAGACAATTTATTTGTCCTTGTAAAAAAAAAGTTTTATTTGCAATATTTTAAAATATTTGTAAGTGTTTAATTTTAAATTTCGAATTTTTTATTACAAAACCAACTTAACATTCGTACAGTTTTTTTGGAAAATCAATAATTGGTTAATTGAAATTTTTTTTTTGTTTTTTTTTGAGCAAGTCCTGTAACATTTTTTGTTACATCATGTGCTAAATTTTT
>QEOQ01000114.1:183526-214732 GCA_010279815.1 Brachionus plicatilis | reverse complement strand
TTTTGCTTTAGTTTATTTAATGTTATTGAAATTTTTTTTCTATCTATGTTCCGGATCTGTTAGCTTCTTAAAGTACTGTGTTTTATAAAACAAAATTATAAGAGATAATTAATTAGTAACTTTAGGTAATAAAAGGCCATTTCTATTTCTAAAAAATAATTAAGAAAATAAAAAAAAATGGAAAAAAAAATTGATATCAATCACCAAGAATTAAACCCTCATGATTACTTCTTTACACAAGGCTAAACACTCACAAATTGCTAGACTTATGAGACCAGGGCCTTACACTATCAAACTAGGCTGACTGGAGTCGGTGATGTAATTATTTAGAGAACTATAGCATTAAATTAAATTAAAAAAAAAATTTTATTTGAGCCAGGCACTGTGACAAAAAGACTCTAATGGTAAATTAAAATTAAAAAAATCCTATTGATTTTTGTTTTAATCAAATCGATTTAAATAATTTAAAAAGAATAATTTTATGTTTAATGTATTTCAATTTTGTTGGAAAAATTGAAATCGAGGGGTTAAAATCTGATTTTTTTTTTCGATTAAGTTTTGATTTAAATAAATTTAATTTTATTAAAAAAATAGTTTAAATAAAAAAAATCAAAAAGTATAAATCATTTGATTTATGTTTGCTCAACTGATCAGTTTTAAATCTTTTTTATTTTTAAGAAAATATTGCTTAAAGAAAATCGATTTTTTTTCGTTTTTAAATTAATTACTTGAATAAAAATTTTACTGTACTGTAGTTAATATTTTTTAATATCTAATTAAGTTAGAATAAGAATGTATATTAATCAATCAGAATTAACTGAAATAAAAACATGGACTCAAATATTATATGAATACGGCGATATCAATTCAGAATATAAAAAAAATAGCTTTTTAGTTCTGTAACTAATTTTTAATTCTTGTTAATAATTAATTTGATAATTAATTATTTCACGTCTTAGTAATTCAAAATTTATTCTTTTTTAGTTAATAGAATAAAATAATTATTTTTCAGGGTGACAACTTTTTTAATTAATAATCAAAATCAATTTTTAAATATGTAATTAATATTCAATTATTTTAAAGTTTTTACAAATTCCTTATAATCAAATCATCTTTTGCACTCAATGTCTCTCATCTTTAAAAGTCAAGAGTTTTATTTCGATTAATAAAATCAATTTTATTTCAGAAAAAAGATCGTTAACTATATCATCATGTGAATCTGAAGTCAAGTTTAGTTTTTTTCCATTAACTGATAAACATCAATGTGATTTGTTTATTTTTTTTTAATCTATAATAACGCAATCATAAATTTTAAAAGTTGAATCTGATAAAAAAATTAGACAAAGAACTTTTTTAACAGAAATTTTTGAGTTTCGTAATTTTTGGATTCAAAATGACTGATTTTTAGGTTTTTAAAATAATTGGAAAATTTTCCAGAAATTTATGATGATCAAACTAATGATATATAAAAACCTAGAGGAGTTGTGAAGTTCATTTCAATTTTATCGTTTCAATTTAGAAAAAATTGAATAATTTTTTCACTATAAGGAATAATTTAGCTCTGTAAAATGCTTAATGTTTAAGAAACTTTGCTTAATCCGAAAATATGTCTGAAAAAACTCTGCAATGTACTTTCATTTGGTTAGAATCAGAGTTGGTCAAAAGTAAAATTTTAAAGTCAGAATCGTCAAAAGTCAAAGTCAAAGTCTGACTTTGACTTCGGGCGGCCATTAGGCCAGCCAGCTTGGCGGCCAAAAATCCGGCAAAAATTTAAAAAAATAATATAATTTAAAATATATTTATTATTTAAAAGAAGTAGGTTTTTAATTAAAAAAAAAAAATAAATTCAAAAATTTTTAAAAAAAAAAAAATTTTGTTCTAAAAATGTAGAAAAAAAAAACAAAACAAAAAAATTTAATTTAAAAAATTAGAAAAAAAAAATTTTGTTTAAAGAATAAAAAATTTCATTGAAAAAAAAAAAATAAATATATAGAAACTAGTTGTAGGGAGTTGGTACTTATAGTTGTTGGTAATTTTTGGCCGTTGGAAGTTGTTGGTGAACGTCCAATCACCCATGTATTTCTTAAATAAATTTTTTATTTTTTAAATAAATTTTTAAATAAAAAGTCCTGACTTGACTTACGCTTCATGACTTTGACTTTTGACCATCACTGGTTAGAATACCTTTTTATGGCGTGCATAGTGCAAAAAATTGCAGAGTATTTTGCAGACCAATTTTACTAATTTAAGCATATTTGCTTGTAATTAAATATTTTATAGGACTAAATTATCTCTTTGAACAAAAAAGTTATTCAAGTTTTTCTAAATTGAAAAGATCGAATTGAAACGAACTTCTCAAATCCAAACGTAGAAAACTACGAATTATTTGAAATAAAAATGAAATTTTTTTTAAAATTATTTATTTTTATAAATTTTTAATTGTCTTTTGCTTTTTTGTCAACCTAAATTTTGAGAGATCAAAAATCTGTTTTTTTATTTTTATCTGAAATTCCAACATTTTAGTACATGATCCTTTTTTATTTGAAGTCAAAACGAGTGGTCATTTGAGCCATCGTGAAATTTCACAAAAAAGTTCTAATATAAAAAAAAAATTATGACTTTTGTTCTAATTGTCAAAAACTTGTTCTATAGAGGAAATAAAGTGAAGCAACTGTTGTTTCACCTTCGGGGAAAGTCTGAAAAATCTGTGCAAATAAATTCCACTTCATTTTTAATACTTTTAAATAGGGTGTAATTTTGCAGAATTTGCACAGATTTTGCGACTTCTGTAGAAGGTGAAACAAAAGTTGTTTTAAAAAAAAAAATTTTTCACCCATTGATAAAACCGATTTTTAAAATTTTAATTTATAAACTGATTTTTTGTATAGTTTATTTTGAATTTTTTTATTTCAAAAGTATTCGAATCTATCATTCAAAATTAATTTTAAGTTAGAGCAAATACAAAACTAATTTTTAACTTCTAGAAAAAATTAATTAGATTTTTTGAAAATTCATACTTTTAGTGTACTGAATTTCGAAAAAACGGCTTTTAGACAAAAAAAAAATCGATTTGAAAAATTTCATAATTTTTTGTTTAATGACAAAAATTTAATTAAAAAATTTTGAAATAAAAATGCTTGCCTACAAAAATTTTGCAAAATAATTACGATGTTGATTAGAATACTTTTTGATACTGTGCAAAACTCAGAAAATTGCAGAGTATATTGCAGACTTTTTTTACTGAATTAAGCAAATTAACTTAAGACAAAACCAAAATTTTGGGTTTTGAACCAAAGACACGAACCAGTTTGTAAGAGTATATGGTAGAAGTATGGTTAACAAAACTTTTAATTTTACTTATTAATTTATTTTTACTTAAATTAAAATGAGTTGTAGCTGCTTCAGTTTGGAAAACTATGTTTAATGAAAACACAAATTTATTTGTTTGATTTTTAAAATATATAAGCGTTGATTTGATACTCAGTTATTTTAAAATCAGTTTTTTATCACAACTATATTCCAGCTAATATTTAAATTTGATAAAAAATTTATGAAAATTAGATATTACAATAAAATGTAGTCATAATTAGATATATAATTTTTTTTTATTTCAAAAAAATTAATGAGAGATTCTAGCTAGTCAAAAGATGCCTCTCTCTAATGATCTTTTTTTGCTATTTTTTTGTTTTCTCCAATCATGTAATGATATGAAATTGACTTTGGAGAATAACAGGAAACAAAAATTTAAAATTCAGGTAAAATGTAAGATAAATCATATTTTTAGCTGTGAGCACTATAAGCGTGGCATATAATAAAAATGTTGGTGAGGGTTCCAAGCGCCAAATGCAAATTTTTTTTTTTCGATTTCAAGGTTAATCAACAGGCTAGTGTCCTTGTCGTAGTTGACTGATTAACACTTCATTTATTTAATACAAATAAAATTTTCTAATATTTAAAATTAAGATTTTTACAAAATTGAAAAAATGAAAAAAAAGAATTAATTTTTATGAAAACAATAAAACATTGATAAATTTGTAAAAAATTTTTTAAAATTTTTTACAAAGTCAATAAAAGATCAAATGAAAGCTTGAATGTTGTGAATTGAAAGCTTGAATGTTGCATATTTCAGTAATGATATTTTGATCACAAAGCTATTTATCAATCAAGAATAAAAAAAATCCAAAAATATTTTTTCACCATTGTTGGTTTTTGCCATTGGTTCAATCAGGTTTGCACTATTCCTTAAACTGTAGCTTAATTTTCTTGAGTCATTTTTGATAAGATTATTTTTTAAATTCTCAGGCGAGTTATGATAGAATGATGTCTTAAAATCAATGTTGAAAAGCATATAAGCCATATTTTTCCAAAAAATTATTAACATCATTAAAGTTATTCGACAATCTTTAATTTTCAATTTACTTGTTCAATAACATTAAAAATACACTTTTGAAGACATTGTGAATTTAGGTAAAAATCAAATACAAAATATTAAAAGTACCAAATCTTAAGTTCTGAAGGACCAAAATATGTACTGTAAATTGTAGAAACTGATACATCCTTTGTACCACCACTTAAAGTTGAGTTGGATTTTTAATATTATATAATATCCCAAATTTACAATTTACTGAGTTTTGCAGATTTATTGCAGAGTTTTGCAGAATCAGTATATTGGTGGTACAAAGGATGTTGCTACAATTTACAGAAAATGTTTTGGTACATCATAACTTAAGTTTTGACATTTTTAATATTTTAATTTTGTTTTTTGTACCAAAATTCACAGTGTCTTTTTATTTTAAAAAATATTTTTTGATAATTTTTTCTTTTAGCTCGAGCACAATGCAGGATATTAATTAATCTTGGGCGTTTAGAGTTTATCTATATATATTCTGTATGTCAATGATATAATGCTTATTTTTTTCATAGCAAGTAAGTTTTTAAAATATCTCTGAGTGACTAGGCTTTAAATTACATTTATTGCTTTCTTTAAAATTCCAACTATTTGATTGTAAAAATTAAAAAAATTTTCAAAGAAATTTTTCAAAATGCTTTTAACTTTAGAAAAATTTGAAATTAAAATCCTAAATATTTACTTAAGCAATTTTCATAAGTTTTCTTTTTTAATAATCTTAATTCAAAATAATTCTTAAAGCTAAAATTGATCTGGGATAATTTACCTTTTATTATTCTAATTAACATTATTTCCTTGGAAACCGAATGTAATAATAAGTTTTTTTTTGTATTTGTGCAAGGTAATCTTTGCTAATAGTTCGATTTATTCAAAATAATTTAATTTAATTTTTGTTAATTTTTAAATTAATTATTTAAACAAATACACAAAAGAGAATGTCAAACCAAATGGACGATTTAATTCTGCATTTACCATGTGGCCAAAAAACATTGTACAAAAATTTAAAAAACAAGCCCAACATAGTCGAATGTGTTGAGTGCAAGTCACATGACATAATCATTGAACAAGTATTGAATTTGCCAATCAATCGACTGAAAATCAAACAAATAGAATATGAACTTGAATTGGAAAAGTTTTCCAAATTAAACGAATCTCTAGATCAAATAAAAAAAGAGCCAAAATTTTATTTAGAAACAAATTTAACTAATGTCAAAAATGAGCTTAATGTTCGCCGCGATCATCTAAAAAAGCTCATTGACGACTATTACTACCAATTGAAAAGGAAAATTGAAGATTTCATGGAAAAAAAAGCGGAAAAAATTGACAAAACACTCTGTTCTATTGAGACAAATATTGAAACAAATGAAATAAATGACCAAATGGACTATGAGACTAAATCAACTTTGGTAATCACCCATTTAAAAAATGTCAAGAGTAAATCGAATGCAGTTAAAAATGTGATCAGTTATGTAAAAAGTCAAAGTGTTAAATTTGTGCCAAGTAAAAATTTGTCCATCAATGATCTATTTGGTTCATTGATCTTGATAAACGAGAACGCATCTACCAACTATGCATCCGATCCCAGTGCATCCAATGCCGATGAATACAACCTAAAGCGGGTCGTCAGCATTAATCAAAGCATTAATGATTTTAAGCTAATTGAAAAAAACAAATTTCTAATCGCCTCCAAAGATCACACTATTTCGCTATGGGACACCAATAAAAATGTTTGCCTGCGAAAATTCAAGGCGCACACTGACTCCGTATTTTGTTTGTGTGTTCTCAATGATAAAATGTTTGCCAGTGGATCATTGGACAATAGCATAAAAATTTGGAACATTGATTTGGATCTAAACCTGAGGACTTTGATGGGACACAAATTTTTTATCTATTGCTTGAAGTTGACAAAAAGTGGTCATTTGCTGAGTGGTTCGTTTGATAAAATGATCAAAAAATGGGACTTTAGCAGTGGCGAGTGTGTGGTTATTTATATTGGTCATGAAAATCTTGTTTTGTGTTTAGATGAAACTCAAGATGAAAAGGTGCTTAGTGCATCCATTGACAAAACAATTAGAATATGGGAAGCGAATGGAAACTGCCTGAAAGTGTTGAGTATTCATTGTGAACCTGTGATATGTTTTAAAATTTTGAACAATGAACTTGTTGCCAGTGGTTCGAGAGATGGAAAGATAAAAATATGGAATATCGAAACAGAAGATGTATTAAAAGTGTTAGAAGGTCACGTTAATCCGGTGACCAGTTTGAAACAGCTTAGAAATAACCAGTTAATTAGTGGCTCAGATGACGAATGTATTAAAGTATGGGATTTGCAGAGCGGAAAGTGTGTTCAAACAATTGTGGAAACAAGAGCAAGAGTTCACGATGGTTTTTATTATATTTTTCATTTAGAATCAATTAAATCTATTTTAATTAGTGGACATTTTGATGGAAGGTTAAAATTGTGGACTTGTAATAATAATATTTAATTTTAAACAATAAATGTATGAATTAATCTTTTTTTTTTTTAACTCAAAAATCACTCAACACGCACTTCTTTTAATGTCAACATAAAGAAAAAAATAATAAAAACAAACTCTTTTTCGGTTCAGACTTTGGGTCACCCTCTTAAATCCTACGTAATTGAATTCGGTCCTCAACTCTTCAACACAGAGTTTTTCATAAGTAATCAAAAGTTGAATGAGGTAGATAATCTAAACTACCTTGGAATTAGTGTTGGGATCCGTACAAGCGGCCACTTAACCGGCCAAAATATTCAGAAACCGTGACCGTGTCCGCATTAGCCGGCCAGCTTGGCGGCCTAATTTTTAGACCGCCAAAATAAACAGCCAAATATAAACGGGCGGCCAAAAAACCGAAAATAAATTAAAAAATTAATATAATTTAAAATATATTTATTATTTAAAAAAGTTGTTTTTTAATTAAAAAAAAATAAAAAATTTTATTTAGAAAAAAAAAATTTATTTAAAAAATAAAAAAAAAATAAATAGAAATTAGTTGTATGTAGTTGGTATTTATAGTCGTTGGTACTTTTTGGTCGTTGGAAGTTGTTGTTAGTTGAGGTTGGGGGTTGTTGGGAGTTGGTGATTGGACGTACACCAATAACCAATACGGCTAGAAATTACCAACGACTATAAATACCAACTACATACAACTAATTTCTATTTTTTTTTTTTTAATTAAAAAACAACTTTTTTAAATAATAAATATATTTTAAATTATATTAATTTATCATTTTATTCTCGGTTTTTTGGCCGCCGGTTTATATTTGGCCGTTTATTTTGGCGGTCTAAAAATTAGGCCGCCAAGCTGGCCGGCCAAGTGGCCGCAAAAAACCGTCCGTGTAATGGACCAGTCTGTCTTGGCCGCATCCAACACTACTTGGAGTTACACTCAATTCTAATCTCGACTTTGGTATTACAGCTACTGATAAATCCAAAAGAGTTTAAAAAAAATTTTTTTTTATTTCTTACCTAGGTATGGAACATAATTATATTAGTCCAGATCTCAAATACTTTATCCAAAAGACATATTGTACATCTAAGTTTACTTATTGGCTAGGTGTCTCAACACTAAAAGTCAAAACTATAAAATACTTAAACACTTTCCAGAACAAATTAATACGAACCATATTAGGTTTGGTATGAGGGCTTAAACGAAGGTCTAGAACCATTCGGACGTGCCCAGGGGTCCTCCCCTAAATTATTTTTTAAATAAAATAAATAAAATATTAGGTTTGAAATATAGCAGTCATATGTCAAATTTTCTGGTATTGTGAAATTCAAATACAAATTGAACAAAATTTCTTCCTTTTTTGATTAATCAAAATTAAAATTAATAAAATATACTTAAAAAAATACTGCAACAAAGTGCAACATACTTTGTTGCACCTTTTTTTCCTTAAAATACTTTTTCTTATTTTTTATTAAGACAACAAAATTAAATATCAATAATATTTATAATTGATTATTGGTTTAATTTACTAAAAAAAGAAAATCATTTGCTTTTTTTTTTAATTAGTTATGAATTTATTTTAGGTAATAATAGTTAGTATTTTTTTAATATGTTTTATTATATTTAAATTTAATTCATCAAAAAATGAAAAAATTTTTTCAATTTGTATTTGAATTTTACAATACCAAATATTTTTGAGATCTTAAAAATTTTCAATTTCCAACAGCTTTATGTCTTTGGCATTGTGAATTTTGGAACAAAGAACAAGAACAAAAATCTTAAAATGAAATAACTTTTCTACTTTGAGTTTAAAAATTGTTCTGCAAAACGTATCAGCTGATACAAACTTTGTACCAACCGAATTAAATTTCTGCAAAAACTCTGCTTTTTGATTTTAGTGATTTTCTAATACATCTAGTGCTTTGCAGACTTGCAAATAAAAGGGTGCTGCTACGATACATGGTTCTGAGGTAAAATTATGTAATTTTACGTTAATTTGTGTAATTTTAAAATAATTTTTTATCATTTTTTTTGGAAAATTCTATTAAAAATCGTAAAAAATTATTTTTTTGTGGTCCTTTTTGGTTTTATCATTTTTTACGTATAATACGGTAAAATAAAGTAAATTTTCGTAAAATTACGTAATTTTACCTCAGAACCATGTATCGTAGCAGATATTTAGTAGCTTGTAAAAATTTAAAGCATACTGCCACATAAATAAACATTTTTATTTTCCTTTTAACTCAAAGTAACCCTTAGGTATAAATGTGTTCAACAATGTTTGTTGCACTTTATTGCCGGATAATTTTTAAACATTTTAAATTAACTTAAATTTTTGAAATTTTTTTTTTTTATGAAAAAAGGAAGAATTTTTTTACAATTTGTATTTGAAATTCACAGCACTCAAATAATTATTTAAATAAGATTTTTGTAGCTGACTTAAAAGTAAAACATAAACTGCAAAAATCAATACAAAATAACAGAATAAATGATTTCTAAATTTGAAAAGCAAAAAATTTGTTTGACTTAAATTAATCTAAATCTATTTCTAAATAAAAAAAATTTAAATTCAAAGACAAACATCACTTTTAAACCGATCATCAAAAGGTTATTTATTTGATTAATTTTTAAAAGCCGTTTTCTTTATATTTAGATATTTATATTTAGATAAACTTTAAAATCATTTTTTGGCATTATTAAATTTCATTTGTGATAGAACCTTGAAAAATATAAACCATATAAACTTGAAAAAAAATGTGCTATAAAATTGACTAACATAAGAAAATATTTAATAAAATATTCTTTTTATAAAAATGAGGAATTTTTTATTTTTAAATTTTGTTCTTATTAATTTAATGAAAAATTGTTATTCGATAACAAATGAACAAATTATAGAAAATTGCAAAAGCATAAAATTTTTTAAACAAAAAGTAAAATCTCAAAAAAAATCAATTAGAAAATTTTATATTAAAAAAATGTTTAGGTTGATAACTTTAACTATGATTCAAACCAACAAAACTTTTTTCAGCACAGATACATCATGGATGATAAGTATTTTAAGGGTAAAGGAAGTCCCATTATGTTTTGTACCGGTTACGAAGCTGATATAGTTAGTTTATGTCATGAAAATGTAAGTTTTTTAAATGCCAATAGAAAATCACAGTTAAAACAATTTTTGGTGATCTGACAAAAATTATAATGCGTTTTTTTTTTAAAATTATAGATTATTAGATTTTTAATTTTTTATCAGTTAGTTTATTAACGGGAAAATTAATTATAAAATGTATGGATTGGAGCTTAGTTTTTTTCATACAAGTCTAACTTAAAATAATTAATTTAAAATTAATTTTATTAAAATTCTAAAGCAAAAATTTTGCGAAAGTCTTAATTTACTGATTTATATGAAATGATTTGAATTTAAGTTGAAATATTCGATAAATATTTTAGTTTATTTTTTGAAGTTAATTTGAATAATGATTTTTTTAAATAAATTTTTTTAAGTGAATAGTTTAATTTTGATGCCATTTAGTATGAATTAAAGTGGTTAGCAAATTATTTTTTTATTACTCAAAACCAAAAAGTACAAAAATAACATTTCAGATGTTATTTTAAGTTAATAAAATCTTTTTAAGCATCATCAATTTAAAAACAAATATAGCTGTTATTCATTGTCCTGAATTTTATTTTAAAAGATATGAAATTTTGTTTTTAGTTTTTTGCTTGGCAATTGAGCGAAAAACATGGTGCTCTTGTTGTATTTGCAGAACACCGCTACTTTGGCGAATCGTTGCCCTTTGGAAATCAATCACATATTTATCCGAATCACAATTACTTGCAATTAGACCAAGTATTAAAAGATTATGCAAATCTTGTAAAATTCATAAAAAGTAATGTAAAAAATGCCGAAAATTCTCCTGTTATAGCTTTTGGAGGAAGTTATGGAGGTACGAATTCAATAACTGAAACATAAATTTGATTTAAAAAAAAATTTCTTAAAAATTATTTTTTTTAATTTTTTAGGAATGCTTGCTGCCTGGTTTAGAATAAAATATCCGCATCTAGTTGAAGGCTCATTGGCTTCATCAGCTCCAGTTTCTCAAGAAGATTGTTACGATTATGGACGTATTCTCACAGATGTACTCAGAAACACAGATAAAGAATGTCCTCTTGTTGTAAGCAAAGTGTGGAATGTTATCAATAAAATGAGCAAAAGTCAAAACGGGTTAGATAAATTAGAAAAAGCTTTTAAAATATGTGGCAAAATTAGTCCAGATGAAATTCCTTACTTAAAAAGACTAATAGAAGATGCAGTTATTTTCATTGTTCAGTGTAATTATCATCATGAAACAAACATAGTAAAACCACTACCTGCTCTACCAGTTAAAGTAACTATTTGATTTAGTGTTGAGTGTCGTTTGTGATGGGCGGTGGATTGCTAAAAGTTGATTTAATTTAATTCTGAGGATTTAAATTAAATTCTATTTATTTCCAAGCACCACCGACCTGACAATGATGTCCGTTTAATTGGATTGATTTGATGAAAATATTTAATTTATAAAGGTTTTCTGCAATAGGGTAATTAATTCTTTGACCAGCGACAATTTAGAAGATGACGATAATATATTAAATTCTGTATCAACTGGAATTCAATTGTTCTATAATTACACTGGTGAAACAAAATGCATAGAAAATGAATATTCTCGTGATGCATTGTCAATGGAAATTTTAGTAATATTCCATGCGAATGGAGATTTAAGCTAAATTAATTAATTATTTCAATTGAAGGGATGCAAAGAAAGATTCTTTACTTATTGTTTCAATGGAAAAACCGACTTATTTGAAGAGAGCCAAACTAGTTTTGAAGATTATTATGATTCATGCAAAAGTAGACTCAATATAACACCTGTTAAAGATTCTTATCAAACAACTTATGCATTTACTCATGATGAATACAAGTCTTTTTCAAATATAATATTTTCCAATGGATGTAATTAAAACTAATATTATTTATTATTGAATCAAATGCTCATATAAAAATTATGTTGGAAAGTTTAAAAATTATTGAAGTTTTAATTGAAAAATAGCTTTTTAAATGACAATTTTTATATTACTTAAAATTTTTCACTATCGTTAAAAATTATATTTTATAAATTTTAATTTTTGTTTTTTTAGTATGGGATCCTTATTGGAGATCGGGGATTTATAAATATGTTAATGATAAGCTTCCTGTAATCCTAATAGAAGAAGCTGCTCATCATGCTGGTAATATAATTATATTCAATAATTTAGATAAAAAGTTATTTTTTGTTAATAATTCAAAAAAGATTTGCTCGAGCCGAATAAAAATGATCCTGAGTCGTTGAAAAAAGCTAGACTAGAGGAAGAAAGAATTATATTAAAATGGATTGAAGACTTTAATCAAGTAAAGGCATCTAATTCCGCGAAATCCAAATAATTCAATTGTTTCAGTTTTTTTTGCTCTTTGTTAAATTAAACTTTTAAATTCTGCTTATGCTTTGCTTAAAAAATAAAACTAAATACCGTATTATCTTTTATCGAAAGATTTTACAATAATCTTAAAATAAATAAATTGCAAAAAAAAAATGGCTAAATAATATTATTGATATAATAAACTGAGTTAAAAAATTTAAAAAGTTTTAAAATTTTGTTTTCACCATAAGAAACTTATGCTTTATTTTAATGGATTGTTGTTTTAGAATACCGATAAAACTTTTAAACATACTAGCCAATTTTTCATCAATGCATACTTGCAGTATTAACTTACCAAATACCTTAATAATATACTAAAAACTGATCAACACACTTAATGGTAAAAATTTAAATCTTCTTTCATTCAAGCCTGGAATTTCCAGAATTCGAATTTCCCTTTACTTACACAAGAAATTATTTCTATTATTCGACATTAATTTATTAATTAAAATGTCAATACTATTCTGCAATCATGACAAATTAAAAAGATACAGTTGGTGTTGAAAATATATTATCAATTGACGACAAGGAAGTTATATCAAAATAATGAATATTTGTAGTCATAAGACTTTAAATCAATTAAGAGAAATCATAAAATAGAAATTTGACATGTGAAAGATAAACTTTTTAAAACAAATTATAAAAATTTGATTTTCTTAATATGCAATTTTTTTTTGTGATTTTCACTAAAAAGAATGGCTTTATAAATAAATAAATTTTGTAAAATATTCTGATGTCCGACATTTTTAATTTTTTCTCAATTCCGGATTATCAAATTTCCAGCATTTTCATTAATACGACATTAAATTGTCGAACCTAAGTGATTATAAAAGAAAATCTGCTGTATTTACTTAATTTGACTAAAATTTAATATTTTATTCTAATGTAAATATATAAAATGGATTTTTTTTATTTCAAAAGTTAAGTATGTTAAACAGTTTTTTGATTGCTTTTAAAAGGTGGGTATGTTTTTCAGCAATAAGTGTGTTAATAAGTATAGTATCCTGGGATGAAAAATGGGTATGCTGAAAAGCTTAGTTAGTATGTTAAAAAGCTTTGATAGTATGTTGGTCAAGTAGACCCTTTATTTAAAACACCTTTCTTAATTTTATAATCATAAAATATATTTCTCTCCTTTTTCACTGCCTTTTATTTATTTATAACAAGTCAATATTTTTAAATTCATAAAATGTTATTTTTACGCTGTTCTTTTTATTCATCAATGAAAAATAACTTACTTTAAATTTAAAGGTTTTTTAATTGTTTTAATTATTTTATTTTATCTTATTTTACATTATTTTTTGTTTTATCTGAAGGAGCGCATGCTCGAACAGAAAAACAAATAAATAAATAAAAATAATTCTCTCTATTTAATAAACTTAGTTTGTTAAGCTTAAGTTTTTACTTAAGCTTAAGCTGTCATCAATGTTTTAGAGTGCCGAAAAATTGAGAATTCGTTTCAGTTAAATTCAGTTTATTAAAAAATATATAAAAAGAATGAATTACAAAGGATTAAAAATATATTAAACCATCAGATCTTCATCAAATATACATCACAATATTGGATTAAGTTTAATGCAAATCAAAGGCATCTTGAAGTTGATGATCAATTCAAAATATCATTTCAATTCAAAAAATTTGTCTTTAGATATTAAACTAAATCTTTGATTTAATTTAAATAATTTTAATGTATCATGCTTTACATGCAATGTAGATTTAGAAAATAAGAAAAAATTGAAAAAACATTTTCTCAATTTCATTTCTTAAACTTGATTTGATCTTTTTTGCCAAAAACTTCAAATTGCCATTAATTCTGAGGAACTTCCAACATCAATTTCTGTCGTTTGAGCTTGAAGTATTTTTTAGGGTTTGAAGTTTATTCTTTAAATCATTAAGTTTTTGACTTAAGGTGGCAAACTTAAAACTTGATTTAAATCAATTTTCTTTGACAATATCAAAGTAATTTTCAAGAAATTAGTATTCGAATTCCTTCATTTATTGCATATCCAATTCAATTTTTGTTTTGAACGGATTTTTTTAGTAAAACTTCCTCCGGCAAAAATATTCGAATCGTACTAAAATAAAAAAATAAAAAAATTTCGATCATTCTCTAAAATTATCTAGGTTTTATAGTTGATAATGTTTACTCAGATAACACAACTCCTGATCCTGTTGCGGTTAATAGCTGACGGTGATTTCATGCAGACATCAATAATCAAGTGAAATATTATTGGCAAATTGAAGTTTCAGATCAAATTTTAAGATCAAAACGATCATTTAAAATTTTAATAATTAATTAATCTAATGATTTTGATAATTTTAAAGAAATAAATACAAAACATTACTTGACATGTTATGCCTAAACCGCTCTTTCAGAGTCAGCTATAATGGCCAAACTTCAAAAAATAAGTCTATTAAATGTGGAGTCCCTCAGGAAAGTTGCCAATCTCCTACCATTTTCATTCTATTTTTTAGCGATATAGCTAATAGTATTCCTTCTGGTGTAAAAATCGCAGATGACCTCGACCATCGGTATCCAGGACCAGTAAAATGGAAATTCAAATAATTCTTCAAAAGGCAGTGAATAGAATCATTGAGTACTGCAAAAAATGGGGATTTAAAACTAACGAAAAAAAAACTTGCTACACAACATTTACCAAAGCTGGCCTTCGAAAAAATTACGAGAAAAGATATGGAATGAAAATAAAAATTGGGAACTCACATATTCCTCTTGACCCAAATCCAACATTCCTTGATATCAAACTAGATCCCAAAATCAACTACAAAGAACATTTGAAAATTATCAATTCAAAACAAATTTCTAAAATAAACCTAATCAGGAAAACTAAAAGTTTTAAATGGAGATCATCTTTTAAAATCAACAGAATTTTATACATGTCACTCATACGATCATTATTCGACTACTGTTTTATAATACTTCAGTCAGGTACTCAGAACATAAGAGCCGAAATGCAAAAAATGCAAAATCGAGTCTTGCAAATCATAAAGTATTTTCCACTAAAGATAAGTATCAAAACAATCCAGAAAGAGCTAAGAATCGACTTGATTAATGACAGAGCAAACAAGCTTTTTTCTAAATTTATCACCACAAGGCAAAGCCATGAAATAATAGCTCATGAGATCCAGGACTTTCTGCTTCAAAACTCCTTCAGAAACAATTTAAAGTACAAAACACCCTTTGATTCAATCATTAACACGTCAAACTCTTAGCAAAAATTTAATTTAACAATTTATATAAAATCTAGATATTAATTTTTCTACTTTAATTATACACATGAAATTTATACATATCGTAATCATATTGCAACCATGTGGGCTGAAAAGAAGGCTCTGCCATTCGGAACTGCCCTGGAAAAACTTTTCCTAAATTATTTTTTTAATAATAATAAATAAATAATAAATGTTATGCCTAATAATAGTTCATTACCAAATTAACATCAAAATGATTGATCTCTAATTTATTTAACAAAAACAATCAATAATTCAAATAATTCAGGTTAAGTTAAATATCCATTCATTCAAACTGAAATATTTTCATTTTTCTACTTTAATAAATTTTAAAACAGTGAATTTTTTTGTCTTTAAAAGTTAGTTTTCATTAAAATCAACTAAAATATTTAAACCTATTAAAGTTCAATAAAAAGTACGATTTTAAAATTATAAATATGAAAATAAACTTGACATGACATATCAAGTAATTGGCATCTTGAAGTTTAGGATCAAAAAAATCAGATCAAATAGTATTTTGTTTATAACTTTTGAATGGTACTTGATTAAGTCTCTCTGCAAAATGCTAAATAATGCAAAAAACATGCTGAATATTGTGTGAGGCTCTGCAAAAACTCTGCATTTAAATTGCGCAGTCAAATTAAATACTTTTTAATGGCGTGCATTTTGCTGCAAAATGCAGAGTTTTTGCAGAGCTTCACACAATATTCAGCATGTATTTTGCATTATTTAGCATTTTGCAGAGAGACTTAATCAAGTACCATTCAAAAGTTATAAACAAAATACTATTTGATCTGATTTTTTTGATCCTAAACTTCAAGATGCCCAAGTAATTGCTTTGGAACAAATTTATTTTTCTCTTTTGCTAAAAAAAATATCACAATTTATATTTTGATCATTTGATCTTGATCTTAAACTTCAATTTGTCATATAATTAGCATTGTGAAGTTTTGTTCAAAAAGTTCAAGAAAAAAGTCCTTAATTGAAATTTTTCGATGAATGAAAAAATTTTCTCCTGTAAAATATGTAAAAATGTGTAACAAAAGTTGTTACACCAAGTAGCCTTGAAAATAAATTCTGGCCTGTAACATTTTTGTTACATCATGTGCTAAATTTTCATTTTATCACTTCATTCCATTCAAAATATATACGAATTTAAGATTTTGAACTGAACTTTTTGAACGAAACCTCACAATGGTATATTATTTTGGTAAAATAAAAATGTGTCTCTTAAAAAAAATTTTACCACTAAAGAAACAAAATAGACACTAGAGCATTTTAACTTTTTGGATATTTTTATTTTTACAACAATTTACCTAAAATTTTACTAATTATAAGTAAATATTGGTTAATTTATGACTTTTTACTTTTGAAATATTTTGTAAAAAACAAAATTTAAGACGTGACTGTATATTAAAATCTAGTAATTTTGTGGCTTATGAAGAAATTAAAAAATAGGGCTTCAACTCTAGTGAAATCGATTTCTTTGAGTTGAATTTCTTTCAAGATTGCCATCCATTCATTTTTATTTTAAATTTTAAATTTGAAGACAAATTTATATATTTTTATAAAAAATTTTTAAATTGAAATAAATGAAGTATTAATCAGTCTTGTAAAGAGATAAGGGCACTAGCCTGTTGGTTAATCTTGAATCATGAATCATTAAAATTTTGTGCTTTTTTCAAGCTAGAATTGGATTCTATGAATAATTTTTTTTTTTTTAAATTAGAATTAACTGTGCATCAAGTTTACAGTTCAATTTTTCTGCTGCATAAAAATTTAAAAAAATGTAAATTAAAAGTAGACTTTTTATTTGAATTTTTAAATTTTATGTGACATCAAAGCCTAAATAAAAAATTGAAAAAATCAAATTAATTTTTTTTCTAGATAATTTTGCTTTAAAATTAAAAATAATAATAATGGCATTGTGAATTATAGTACAAAAAACAAAAAAAAAATATTGAAAATGCCAAAGCTTAAGTTCTGACGGACCATAACACGGTCTGTAAATTGTAGCAACTGATACATCCTTTGTACCACCAATATACTGATTCCGCAGAATTCTGCAATAAATCTGCAAGATTCAGAAAATTGTGAATTTGGGATATTAAAAATCCAACTCAACTTTTAAGTGGTGGTACAAAGGATGTATCACTTGCTACAATTTACAGAACATGTTTTAGTCGGTCCAGATTAAAGTTCTGGCGTTTTTTATATTTCATTTTTGTTTTTTGTACTAAAATTCACAGTTTTCTGAATTTTGCAGAATTTTGCAGAATCAGTATATTGGTGGTACAAAGGATGTATCAGTTGCTACAATTTACAGAACATGTTTTAGTCCTTCAGAATTCGAGCTTTGGAATCTTTAATATTTTGTTTTTGTTTTTTGTGCCAAAATTCACAATGCCAATAATAATTGTATTTTAGTTCTTCAATTATTTGTAAGTGATCGCTTTTTTTTAATAAGGAAGAATTTTTGTACAATTTGTATCCGAAATTCACAGCACTCAAATAATTATTTAAATAAGATTTTGTAGCTGATTTAAAAGTAAAACACAAAGTGCAAAAGGTTATGTGAATCAATACAAAATAACAGAATAAATTAGTCGTCGGCCGGCCGGTTTACGGTTTCTAAATACTTGACAAAAATTGGCCGCTGACCAACACTAGAAGAGAATCAAGTAATTTTCGAAGACATAATTTTATGTTTAAAGTAAAATTGCTAAAAATTTTAAATATAAAACATATTAATGTATAACCTTTTAATATGATTTATTGTTTTCAATGATTTCTAAATTTAAAAATCAAAAAACATGTTTGACTTAACTTAATCTAAATCTATTTCTAAATAAAAAAAACTTTAAATTCAAAGACAAACATCACTTTTAAAACGATCATCAAAAGGTCATTCATTTGATTAATTTTTTAAAACCGTTTTCTTTACAATTGTTTAACAAAAATTTTTTATTTTATTTATTATATAGAACAAGAAAAGGTATTTAAAAAAGAAAATTGTTTTGACAAAGTTTAAATAAAAAAATCTAATTCAAAATATCATATTTATATTTAGATAAACTTTAAAATCATTTTTTGGCATTATTAAATTTCATTTGTGATAGAACCTTGAAAAATATAAACCATATAAACTTGAAAAAAAATGTGCTATAAAATTGACTAACATAAGAAAATATTTAATAAAATATTCTTTTTATAAAAATGAGGAATTTTTTATTTTTAAATTTTGTTCTTATTAATTTAATGAAAAATTGTTATTCGATAACAAATGAACAAATTATAGAAAATTGCAAAAGCATAAAATTTTTTAAACAAAAAGTAAAATCTCAAAAAAAATCAATTAGAAAATTTTATATTAAAAAAATGTTTAGGTTGATAACTTTAACTATGATTCAAACCAACAAAACTTTTTTCAGCACAGATACATCATGGATGATAAGTATTTTAAGGGTAAAGGAAGTCCCATTATGTTTTGTACCGGTTACGAAGCTGATATAGTTAGTTTATGTCATGAAAATGTAAGTTTTTTAAATGCCAATAGAAAATCACAGTTAAAATAATTTTTGGTGATCTGACAAAAATTAGTTTTTTTTAAAAAATGATAGATTTATAGAATTTTAATTTTTTAATCAGTTAGTTTATTAACGAGAAAATTAATTATAAAGTGCATGAATACTTTAATTTTGATGCCATTTAGTATGAATTAAAGTGGTCAGCAAATTATTTTTTTATCACTCAAAAAAATAAAGTACAATAAAAACATTTCAGATGTTATTTTATATTTATGTTATCTGCTTCACATTATTCATTTTAATTATTAATTTAAGTTTAGTTACAATCTTACAACATAAAATATTTTATACAAATAAATTAAGAATGTTAATAATGGTTAAAAATCCCTTTTTATTGAAGTTTAATAGTGGGTTTAAACATTTTAATTGATTTTAATGAAAACTTACTCTTAGAGACAAAAAAATTAACTGTTTTAAAATTTAAAATTTATTAAAGTAGAAAAATTAAATTATTTCAGTTTGAATGAATGGATATAAAAGTTTTAAATTTAAATTGTGGTCGTTGTTCTGCACAATTTCAAAAACCTCTTTATCAATGCACGCTTTGAATTTCACTTTTTTGCTTTTTTTGCTTTATCTAGCAGACTTTCCAATGTGACACCACTTTTTTGTTAGAAGGCTATACCTTTGTGATTATTTTGTTTATTCCACTGACCAATTAGTTGGTGTTGGATCTTATCAAATTTAAAAACACACTTTTAGAAAAATTAATTTCATTAGCCAGTTTGATCCTTTCACCATTAATGACAATTTTGTACATCTGAATCATATGGTGTCTCATTCTTCTATCTTTAAGACTCATAAAGCCTAATTCGTTTAATCTCTCTTCATACGGTTTACCTTTGACTGATTTAATTAATCTAGTGGCTTAGATCTAAAAGTTTTCGTTCTACTTAAGAGTCTACTAGTTAAATAAAGTGTTCAAATCTTTTGTTGGGCCTTTAGTCGTTCCTTGTTGATTAAGAAATATTTATTTTGTTTTCAGTTTCAATTCTGATGTAAATCTTAAAATTAAAAAAATCAAAATTAAGGTAAATTTTGACCGTAGTGTTAAAAAAGGCAAAATAAAGAAAATTTTAGGTTGTTACATTTTCATATTTTTAGATTTTTTGTACAATTTTTCAAAAATTTTTATTTTTAATTATAGTAACTAAATAATTTGGAAGATTTTTTTTATTTTCTGAAATATTGCACAAAAAATATAAAAATATGAAAATGAAACAATCTAAAATTTTCTTCATTTTTCTTAAAAAATTTGAATTAATTTAATAATCATTATCGAATTTTTTTTTAATATTCTATTTTTTTGATCATAAAATTTACAAAATTTTTCGAGTAAATTTTATGATCTATAGATGATGAAAATGATAAGACTCAATAACTTTTACTTCTTTTTTTAGATAAGCTTTTGTTAATTTAAAAAAAGTAAAAAATTTTTTGAAAACTAATCATTTCTAAATACGATTAAGTTAATAAATTCTTTTTTTTAAACATCATCAATTTAAAAACAAATATAGCTCTTATTCATTGTCCTGAATTTTAATTTAAAACACATAAGAAATTTTGTTTTTAGTTTTTTGCTTGGCAATTGAGCGAAAAACATGGTGCTCTTGTTGTATTTGCAGAACACCGCTACTTTGGCGAATCGTTGCCGTTTGGAAATCAATCACATATTTATCCGAATCACAATTACTTGCAATTAGACCAAGTATTAAAAGATTATGCAAATCTTGTAAAATTCATAAAAAGTAATGTAAAAAATGCCGAAAATTCTCCTGTTATAGCTTTTGGAGGAAGTTATGGAGGTACGAATTCAATAACTTAAACATAAATTTGATTTAAAAAAAAAAATTTCTTAAAAATTATTTTTTTAATTTTTTAGGAATGCTTGCTGCCTGGTTTAGAATAAAATATCCGCATCTAGTTGAAGGCTCATTGGCCTCATCAGCTCCAGTTTCCCAAGAAGATTGTTACGATTATGGACGTATTCTCACAGATGTACTCAGAAACACCGATAAAGAATGTCCTCTTGTTGTAAGCAAAGTGTGGAATGTTATTAATAAAATGAGCAAAAGTCAAAACGGATTAGATAAATTAGAAAAAGCTTTTAAAATATGTGGCAAAATTAGTCCAGATGAAATTCCTAATTTAAAAAGAATCATAGACGAGGCAGTTGTTTTTATTGTTCAGTCTAATTATCATCATGAAACAAACATAGTAAAATCACTACCAGCTCTACCAGTTAAAGTAACTATTAGATTTAGTGTTAGGTGTCGTTTGTGATGGACGGTGGATTGCTAAAAGTTGACTTAATTTAATTCTGAGGATTTAAATTAAATTCTTTTTTCCAAACGCCACCAACCTCACAATGATGTCCATCAACTACAAACTATTTCAAAATGATTTCAATTGAATTGATTTGATGAAAATATTTAATTTTTAAAGGTTTTCTGCAATAGAGTAATAAATTCTTTGACCAGCGATAATTTAGAAGATGACGATAATATATTAAATTCTGTATCAAATGGCATTCAATTGTTCTATAATTACACTGGTGAAACAAAATGCATTCCTATTGAAAGTGAATATTCTCGTGATGCATTGTCAATGGATATTTTAGTAAAATTCAATGCGAATGGAGATTTAAGCTAAATTAATTAATTATTTCAATTGAAGGGATGCAAAGAAAGATTCTTTACTTATTGTTTCAATGGCAAAACTGACTTATTTGAAGAGAGCCAAACTAGTTTTGAAGATTATTATGATTCATGCAAAAGTAGACTCAATATAACACCTGTTAAAGATTCTTATCAAACAACTTATGCATTTACTCATGATGAATACAAGTCTTTTTCAAATATAATATTTTCCAATGGATGTAATTAAAACTAATATTATTTATTATTGAATCAAATGCTTATATAAAAATTATGTTGGAAAGTTTAAAAATTATTGAAGTTTTATTTGAAAAATAGCTTTTTAAATGACAATTATAATATTACTTAAAATTTTTCACTATCGTTAAAAATTATATTTTATAAATTTTAATGGCAGTGTGAATTATTCCACTAGAAACAAAAACAAAATATTAAAAAATCTAAAGTTTAAGTTTTGAAGGATTAATAAATTATTTTTAAACTGTACCAACTGTTAAATCATATGTACCACCAATAAACTAATTACTGTGATATTTAGAAAAAAGTGAATTTGGGATATTATATATAAAAAAAATCTAACTCAACTTTAGGTGGTGGTACTGAGGATATATCAGCTGCTGCAATTTACAAAACAATTTCTGATCGAAACAAATTTGTTTTTTTGTACCAAAATTCACAATGTCAATTTTAATGAAGATAAATATAAGGCATCTTCAATCACGTAATTATTTGAATCATGTTTTTTTTTAATTTCATAATATTGGTTACTTTCAGTGATCTTAACTCAAAATTATGTTATTCCAAATTAAGAGCTTTAATCATTACTGATTTATTTAGTCAATAATTTTTGATCAAAATCTGAAGAATGCAAAAAAAATTTATAATAAAAAATTCTAAAGCAAATTTTATCTTTTGTTTTTTTAGTATGGGATCCTTACTGGAGATCGGGGATTTATAAATATGTTAATGATAAGCTTCCTGTAATCCTAATAGAAGAAGCTGCCCATCATGCTGGTAATATAAATATATTAAATAATTTAGATTAAAAGTTTTTTTTGTTAATAATTCAAAAAAGATTTGCTCGAGCCGAATAAAAATGATCCAGAGTCCTTGAAAAAAGCTAGACTAGAGGAAGAAAGAATTATATTAAAATGGATTGAAGACTTTAATCAAGTGAAGGCATCTAATTCCGACAAATCGAAATAATTCAATTGTTTCAATTTTTGCTCTTTCACAAATTAAATTTTTAAATTCTGCTTATGCTTTGCTTAAAAAATAAAACTATATACCGGATTTTCTTTTATCGAAAGATTTTATAATAATCTTAAAATAAATAAATTGCTTTAAAAAATAATATTCTTGATATAATAAACTGAGTTAAAAAATTTTAAAAAATTTAAAAATTTTGTTTTCACCTCAAGAAACTTATGCTTTATTTAAAAGGATTGTTGTTTTGGCATACCAATAAAAAATTTAAACATACTAACAAATTTTTCAGCGTGCCTTTTTTTTATCCCAAATACCTCAATAATATACAGTCGACTCGCTTTTATCCGAAACTCCTTTATTCGTAAAATTCGGTCCCTACCACCTTTCCAATACTTTCAATACAAATTTCATCACTTTTATTCGTAAATTTAGTTCAGTTTATTTTGCCATTCGTAATAGAAAAAATTAAAATTCTAAATTTGCGAGGGCGAGGCCTTTACAGATCAAGATATAATTGAAATTGTTCAAAAAAACAATCAAAACTGTGATGACGAAGTTGAGGTAATCGATCAAGAACCTGTATCTGTAAGTTATAAACAAGCAAAGCAGGCAATAGATCAAGTTCAAATTTTTTTTGAAGCTTCTAAAGATTTTAACGAGTGTGACTTAGAATTATTATCGAAAATTAAAGAGCGGTTGTATGATTTGAGGTTGTCAAGTCTAAACCAGACATTTATTTATTCTTTTTTTAAAAAAAAATTAATTTAAAAATTATTCCGTTTAATTTAAAATTAAATGTTCATTAAACTATATTTCTATAAATTGTTATCAATAAAATTTTGTATCAAAATTTACATTCATTAATACGAAAATTTTAAGATTTTTGTTCGTTTACGGATTAAAGATAATCCGTAAAACTTAATGGTTATAATCCTAAATGGTTATATTCGGTCCCGTCTGTTACGGAATAAAGATAGTCGACTGTTCAAAACTGTTAACATACTTCATGGTAAAAATTTTAAATCTTTTTTTTGTTAAGCCTGGAATTTCCGGAATTCGAATTCCGCTTTACTTACATAAGAAATTATTTGTATTATCCGACATTAATTTATTAATTAAAATGTTAAAACTATTCTGCAATCATGACAAATTAAAAAGATACACTTGGTGTTGAAAATATATTATCAATTGACGACGAAAAGCTATATCTAAAAAAGAATATTTCTAGTCATTATACTTTAGATAAATTAATCATAAAATTGACATTTGACATGTGAAAGATAAACTTTTGAAAAAAAATTACAAAAATTTGATTTTCTTAATATGCAATTTTTTTTGGTGATTTTCACTAAAAAGAATGGCTTTATAAATAAATAAATTTTGTAAAATATTCTGATGTCCGACATTTTTAATTTTTTCTCAATTCTGGATTATCAAATTTCCAGCATTTTCATTAATACGACATTAAATTGTCGAACCTAAGTGATTATATAAGAAAATTTGCTGTATTTACTTAATTTGACTAAAATTTAATATTTTATTCTAATGTAAATATATAAAATGGATTTTTTTTATTTCAAAAGTTATGTATGTTAAACAGTTTTTTGATTGCTTTTAAAAGGTGGGTATGCTTTTCAGCAATAAGTGTGTTAATAAGTATAGTATCCTGGGATGAAAAATGGGTATGCTGAAAAGCTTAGTTAGTATGTTAAAAAGCTTTGATAGTATGTTGGTCAAGTAGACCCTTTATTTAAAACACCTTTCTTAATTTTATAATCATAAAATATATTTCTCTCCTTTTTCACTGCCTTTTATTTATTTATAACAAGTCAATATTTTTAAATTCATAAAATGTTATTTTTACGCTGTTCTTTTTATTCATCAATGAAAAATAACTTACTTTAAATTTAAAGGTTTTTAAATTGTTTTAATTATTTTATTTTATCTTATTTTACATTATTTTTTGTTTTATCTGAAGGAGCGCATGCTCGAACAGAAAAACAAATAAACAAATAAAAATAATTCTCTCTATTTAATAAACTTAGTTTGTTAAGCTTAAGTTTTTACAGCTGTAATCAATGTTTTAGAGTGCCGAAAAATTGAGAATTCGTTTCAGTTAAATTCAGCTTATTAAAAAATATATAAAAAGAATGAATTACAAAATAAGAAAAAACACCTTGTTTAAATAAATCATATCACATAACCATAGAACATTATTATTAATCTATCTGTAAAGAACAAATACTAACTTTTTACCTGAAATAGGTAGAAACATAAAAAAACCACCAAACATGGGTTATCATACATGGAGAACACGAATATGTAAAAAAATTTAAAATTTAGAATCTTTTTTTTATATGATCCCTACTTGCCAAGATATTTGCCTTTAACTAGCAGCTGTTTTTGAGAAAAAATTCAAATTTTTAATTTTTCAGTCTTATATAACTAAATTTTTGACTTTTGCATTAAAATCATTTTCTTTTAATCTTAATAACTAAATTAATTAGAATTTAAAATTGAAAATGAAAAAGCAAAAACAGCATTTAAGATAATTGCAGAAGAACTTGGATTCAAAGACACAAACAAGAAGCTCGATGAGCTTAAAGATATGCTCAAAGAGCATCCAAACATGGGTTATCATACATGGAGAACACGAATATGTAAAAAAATTTAGAATCCGAGAGTAGTGACGTAGTTTTGCCTTAAATGCACCTTATATTTTTCAAGATTTGTTAATTTTTATTTAGCATTCGAAATCTGCAAAGCAATTGCACAGTTTAATAACGGCTGTTTAAAAAGAAATGTCCGTTTTACATAAATTGAAAAAAACATGTTCCTCTAATCAAAGGGCTATGAAATTGTATTCAGATGTAATTAAGCTCCAAATGTTAAAAAAATGAATTATTAACTTACTTAAATGTTACTTTTTTTCTGAATTACATTCACTGTATCGTTTATAAGAAAATTTTGTCTTATATATGGTTCATTTTTTCGTCTTTTAATGAAAATTATCACACAATTTTGAAAAAGCATAACATCTTAAAATTATCAAAATCATTTGATTAATTAAGTTTAAAATTTTAAATGATCGTTTTGATCTTAAAATTTAATTTGAAACTTCAATTTGAATTAATTTCCCAACACTATTACAAAGCATATTTCCTTATTTCTATTGATTTCATTTTTTTTACCAATAGGTATGAAAACTGAGAAAGCACTTAAAACCAGTTAAATTAATTTAAGATTAAAAATGTTTATAATTATTTAAGATTAAATTAATTTATAATCAAAAATG
Organism: Brachionus plicatilis; assembly: GCA_010279815.1. Lineage (NCBI taxonomy): Eukaryota > Metazoa > Rotifera > Eurotatoria > Ploima > Brachionidae > Brachionus > Brachionus plicatilis. Next base: position 188,365 of record QEOQ01000114.1, on the reverse strand, counting down.
TCAAGTTAATTCTAAGTCAAAGACTCAAATTTTTTCTAATTCAAATAAGAACGGACTTGGACTGTAGTTTCGGACTTTAAAATCACTTTGTATAGAATAAAAATTTAAAGCAAATTGAAGTTTAAGATAAAAAAACATAAAAACATATAAGACATAAAAAATTTTTTCAAAATGAATATTGAAATAAAATTTTTTTTTATCAATAATCATCAAATTTTGTTAAAATTTAAAATATTCTAAGATTTCATTAATTTATCAAATTTTAATCGGATTTTATAAAATTTTAAATAAAGTGCTAATATATCCATTAAATAATATATCCATTCATTTAAACTGAAATAATTTTATTTTTATACTAAAATAAATTTTAAATTTTAAAACAGTGAATTTTTTTTTCTTTAAAAGTAAATTTTCATTAAAATCTATTAAAATATTTAAATCTATTAAAGTTCAATAAAAAGTAACATTTTAAAATTTTAAATATGAAAATAAAATAGACATGACATGTCAAGTAATTGCTTTGGAACAAATTTATTTTTCTCTTTTATTAAAAAAAATATTACAATTTATATCTTTTGATCTTGAGCTCAAACTTCAATTTGCCATATTATTTTGGTAAGATAAAAATGTGTCATTTAAAAAAAAACATCAAGTTCCTTTACCACTAAAGAAACAAAAAAGTCGCCAGAGTATTTTAACTTTTTGGATATTTTTATTTTTGCAACAATTTACCTAAAATTTTACTAATTTTAAGTAAATATTGGTTAATTTATGACTTTTTGCTTTTGAAATATTTTGTAAAAATCAAAATTCAAAACGTAACTGTATATTAAAATCTAGTAATTTTGTGGCTTAAGAAGAAATTTAAAAAAAAGGGCTTTTGATTAAAAACGGCAAGAAAATTTATTTAGAAAATTAACTCTTAAAACAAACGAGCTTATGATTTTGCTCTTTCCAGTCTTTAGTTTGACATTCTTTGTCACAGTACGACACTTTCAAACATTTTGAGCAGCTAAATTTTGAATTTGACTTTGAGCAGTAGCTGCACACTTTCTCGCTTATTTTCCCACTGAAAACAATGCTTTTTGGATCATCGACGCGAATCATTGCTTCGCCATCCATCGCTTGTCTCACATACGGATTCATTATCGAAATCCATGTGCCCACCTTAAAATCTTCACTTATTTGCTCATAGTCCTTGCCCAAATTGTACACACTTAGTCGTTGCATTGTGTTCTCGCCGTCATCGATTAAGAAAAATATGGACGTGAAGCCAAACGATGGAAAGTCAAACACTCGAACTGTCAATACTCGACCTGTCAGAACTTCATCTCTAGTGAAATCGATTTCTTTGAGTTGAATTTCTTTCAAGATTGCCATCGAATGGGGTTGCTTTTGAGTCTTAGGTGCCTTGAATGAAGTAAGAAGCGTGCTGTAGTTTGAGTTAAGAAACTTAGTCTGCATCTCATAGATCATCTGTCTGTGATTACGAATCAAATAGGTTCTGTGCTCGTTTCTGACCGCTTTAGTTACAGTCAAGTTGTTATTAAGGTCCAGTATGTCCAAGCAATTTTGGAGTTTAGTTTTAGTTTGACTGTCATAGGGCAAAAAACACGGCAGTTGATCTTTCTCTGCCAGCTCTCCTTTTTTAAAATACTGCTCGACTATGCGTCTAGCTTGACTCTTGTCTTTGTTTAAAGCTAGCATATCGAGATGATGCAATGTAAAAAATTGCATATTTTTAAACTTTAATTTTTTATAATGTGATGTTTTTTTAATTTAATTAATGTCAAATTCAGTTCTTTTTCTACAGTCAAACCTCGTTATAACGAACTCTTTGGGCAGAAAATTCGGTATTCGTTATATCGAAATTCCCATATAAAATAATTGGGTTTAATTATGACAAAAAAAATTTTAACCAAATTTTATTGATTAAAAAACTAAAATAAAAATGCGAAAAAAGCAAAAAGTTTTGAAAAAAATCGGTAATAGATGGATGCTTGGTAAAGCTACTTTCAACTATAAAATTTTCCATATTAAATAATAAATTAATTACATTAGAATTATCATCTTTTTTGGTTAAAAAAAATTGTTTCAGTTCATTTAATCTATCGATTGCTTCTTTTGAGTTAATCACTTGTTTATTTGCATCTTGTTGCTCTTCAATTTCTGCATCACTGTCTTGCTCTACTGGATTGTTTGTTGCTATTGAATCGACGATTTCTGCCTCTGAGAGCACTCCGCGCGCAGCCAAGTTGCTATCGATTGACGGAGAAATACCGTCCCACGCGCATTTGATTTTGTAAATCGAAGTAAGGATATCTATTGGTGGTATCTCAGCTTTTTTTTCTAGACCGGCTTAGTTCTTTTCGTAATGTTCTAAAATTTTTGCTTTCGACGACAAAATAGTAGAAATTGTAAAGCATTAACGTTGTATTCTTTGGCCAGCTTTGAAGTGATTATTTTTTGCTCAGTATTCTTTTTTATAATTTCTATCTTGACTTCAAGAGATATACATTTTCTTTTTTTGCAAACTTGCTTTTCATTCATTTTTATCAATTAGAATTTCTAGATAAACAATAATCAGTAATTATCAAGTAAAGGATTGAATGAACTGCTCAAAATAGACTATTAAATCAGGACAAGGTTGATTAAAACATATAAAATGTGAATAAAACATAAAAAAAGAGAACGTAGCATAAAAATAAATTTATAAATTTATAAATCATATTGTTGACTTGTTATCAAATTTTGTGATTTTTATTTATCAAATCAATTTTTGCAAAACGCTTATTTTTTACTAACTGCTAATTAGATCTTTTTTTTAATCGTAATATTGTATATACTTTTATTTTTTTATTTTTTTTTAATTTTTTATAAAATGAACATTTCTTGTAAAAGTAGAGTTGGAGATCCATGATAGATGCTCCAGTTTTTCTATCGCCTTAGTTGCGGCCTTTTGGTACCCAAATAAATAAATAAATAAATAAATATCAAGTAAATTATTTACTATTTTTCATTATCAAGGTATTAATTAACGGATGTCATTTTTTTAAAATTCGTTATATAAAGGTTTTTTTCTTAAGAAAAGTATTACTCGGTTTTTTTTATTAGTTCGTTATATCGGGATTTCGTTAAAAGATGTTCGTTGCATCATTATATAGATTATCATTATCATTACATAGAAAATTAGCAATCTTTTTTCCTTTATAAAAAATCGGTTCCTGCATTCTTATTCGTAATAAAGAGGATTTCGTTATATGGGGGTTCGTTATACGGAGGATCGACTGTATTAAAATTTTGTGTTTTTTTCAAGCTAGAATTGGATTCTATGAATAAAAATTTTTTTTTTTAAATTAGAATTAACTGTGCATCAAGTTTAGAGTTCAATTTTTCTGCTGCATATAAATTTTAAAAAAATGTAAATTAAAAGTAGACTTTTTATTTGAATTTTTAAATTTTATGCGACATCAAAGCCTAAATAAAAAATTGAAAAAATACATAGAAAATATTGAAAAATTCAAATTAATTTTTTTTTTAAATAATTTTGCTTAAAAATTAATAATAATAATAATAATTGTATTTTAGTTCTTCAATTATTTGTAAGTGATCGCTTTTTTTTTAATTAGTCACTTCAAACGAGATGAATTTACTTGAGAGTGGACTGGAAGCTATAGCTAGATCAAGTATTGCTTTGAGGCCAGATCTATTATATATTATTCCTTTTTTTGGTCTCATTATAAATTTTTTTTTGAATTTTTTTTACAATTAACTAATTTTTTAAGTAGATATCTAAAAAAAGTTGATATTTTAATCGCTCACAGTGTCAAAATCATTCACATATCCCAAAAAAAAAAGATAAATTTCTTTTTTCAATCAAAATTAAATTTGAATTTTTTTAACACAATAAAATAAAAATATTCTCAATAGAAAAAAAATGTCAAGGAAAACTTGATATGGTTTGCAGAAACCGATCGAATAGTGGGCTTCGGGCACTTTGCGGGCATCACTCGGACAAATGCTTAAAAAGCGTTCGTAGTCCTTAAGAGCATCTTTAAAGCAGCTCGAGTTTTTGAGTGCAGCAGCCCTCAAATAAGTGCTCAAAGAATTGTGTGGTTCTTTGGACAAAACATAGTCATACTGTTTGATGCCCATTTTGAATTGTTTCAAAAAAATGTGCATGCTGGCCTTGAGCTCGTACATTCGAGTACAGTCTGGATATTTTTCGATTGACTTGTTAATGAACTGCAGGTTTTGTGCATACTTTGACATGTTAAAGTACATGAGACAAATCCTCGCGTTCAAATCCAATTCACATCTTTTTTGCCCAAATTTTCGTCCACCACTTTTTCTAGCTGTTTTAGCAATTTGTTTTGCACATCCATGGGTCTGAGACACACAAGAGACTCGATTTGTAACGCTTGAGCCATTTTACAAATGATCGAAGCCAAATTTGCACCTTTGTTTTGGCTAAATTGGTCAAGTGCTTGATTGAAAAGGCGTATGGCGTCGAGCATTTTTTTGGCCGTAGCAGAGCCTTGCTCAGCTTTTTCAGCAAGCATTTTTTCATCGTATGGTTGTGATCGGATTGAGTGCGGATAACAGGGATCCTCATTAAGATCACATTTAAGATTGATGAGTGATTCAACAAGTTCTTTGTCAAATTGGCTCTTTATGGCTCTTAAATCGCTTATCTCCATCATTATTTGCTCATGTCTTTGAGTGGCCAAAATAGGACTGGCTTGCAAGTCTCGATTGTGCCATAGCAAAGCTTGTTCAGGATCACCTTTAGCCAAGTACACAAACACAAGATTGGTTATGGCTTCTAGTGAGCCTTTT
>QEOQ01000114.1:143333-183354 GCA_010279815.1 Brachionus plicatilis | reverse complement strand
GACATCTGGAGGCTGTGAAATTATGTTAATCAACTTTCCAAAACAAAATTACTTTCAAAAAAAGAGGGAAACATTTGGTTTTGTGAAGTTCAGTACAAAAGAACAGAAAAAAGTTTAAAAATATTAAATGTATTTTTTTCTAAAAGTTTTAAATTAATTCTGTGAATCAGAGACAGACATAAGTATGGTTACTTAAGAAATTACTTAAGCACTTACCAAAATTCTAGTACTCAAGCATTTGAAAATTAAAAGTCCAAGTACTTATACTTACACTTAATATTTCAATAGTTATGCAAGTACTTACATGTACTTACGAATTTTTCTATTTATTTATTTATTTCAATGAACGACTAAAAGGCGATGTAAAAAAAAAAAAATTTAAATAAAATGTAATAAATAAGACAAAATTTAAATGTTTTCTAAAAAATTGAATAAAATATTTTATTTAAATGTTAATTTTGTTTTTTTTTCTTTTTTAATTTCAATTATTTTTATTCATTTTGTACTCTCTTTTATATTCAATTTTTCACTTTTTCTTTAATTTTGCGAAGAGATTCACCATCAAATCGACTTAGGAGAAATCCACCAAGCTATATGTAAAGAAAAAAAAAATAAAGACTTAGTGATTATAACTTTTCGCCGCTTTAAAACCAAATAATTTTTTGGGAATTAAAACGAATTTTCGTTTTTCGTAGTTTAAAGTTTTGTTTTTTACATTTTAATTTGTTTCCAGTTAATTAAGTTGCATAAAAAAATATTTTCTTATGATTGAACTTGAATTTAAATACATTTAATATTTGATCAATAAAATATTTTGGTATTAAAAAAAAATTTTTACTCACTCTTTTATTTTAAGAAGAGTGTTTTTGATGCAAACATTTATTAAGAAATTATTTTTTAAACAATATAAATCATCATTTAGTGGACCTTTCATTTTTAAGTACTTAAATATTTTAGCAGTACTTACTTAAAATTTGAACTAACTTGAGTTTTTACTTATATTTAAACTTAAAATTCGAATTCTTATAATAAGTACTTATACTTAAGATTTAATACTTATTCCTGTCTCTGCTGTGAATGCATCATTGTGCAACATTCAAAGTTGCATCAACTGTTAAAGTCTGCTAATGATGTAAAATCTCTGCAAAATGCACTACGCTAGATTGTATTGAAATTTAACTTCTGCTAAACTCTGCAATTTTAGAAGAGCTTGATATTCGATGCAACTATGAATGTTGCAATGTGTTTCATTTACAGAATTAAGTTTAAACCTTTAGAAAAAAAGTTATTCAATTTTTTTACATTTTTTTCTGTTCTTTTTATCATTTTATACTGAATTTCACAATGAGAGTTTAGATGGAAGGATCAATTAGTTTGTTGTTATCAATTATCAATCAATCAATTGTATTCATTATTCTTTTTGATAACACAATCTATCTTTTTAATTATCCAATAATACTCTCACAACAAAACATTGCAGTATTAAATTAATTTTTTTCATGTCAGTGAATTACATGAACTCGACATGATATGGGATCACCTTTAGCCAAGTACACAAACACAAGATTGGTTATGGCTTCTAGTGAGCCTTTTTTCTGCGAGTACAAAAACAAGACTTGGGCCCGCTCCAAATCCATATCTACTCCATCACCATTCATAAAGATCAAGCCGAGGTTGTTAGCCGCATGTGCACTGCCATGCTCAACTGCCCGCTCATAATACTTGACCGCTTGTTCAATATTCTTGGCCACGTAAATTCCTTGATGATACAGAAGACCAAGCATGTGTTGAGACTCGGCGACGCCCACATTAGGCGCATCTACAAAGCCAATGAGTCTCTTAAAAGCGGGCTGACTAGCCGCCTGTTTAAACAAATTGATCGCCAACTCAAAGTCGAGTTTGACCCCGTTGCCGTGTTTATGCATCAACGCTAGATTATACATGGCTTCGGCATTGTCCATTTTAGCAGCCTTGGCATAATACTTTGCAGCTAGCTCGTAGCTTTGTTTGCAAGTTGACGAGCCGTCGCGGTGCTCGTGTCCTAGCCACACATACTCTAAACTCTTGTCGCTTTTAATCAAGTCCTGTTTGGTTCTTTCAAAGGTGTGCTTAAACCGGTCAGTGTTTTCTTGGCCTAGTCTGTCCGCGATCTTTTTAAATTCTTCTTCTGTTCGTTCCTCAGTGGTTTTGGGCATATAAGAGTCATCGAAGTGGGCTAAACGCTTCTGCTCGAAATTCAAAGTTTTCGCTTGGGCTAAAAGGTTTTTGACATGTTCATTTGAGGGCTCAAGTTCCAGGGCCTTAGTGTAATTGTGAATGCATTTTTCATATTCATTTAACTCGGCGTAGATTTGGCCAAGTCTAGCCCATGTTTTGCACCATTTTGGATTGAGCTCGTTGGCTTGTTCAGCGTCGACAAGTGACTTGAATAAAAAATCTCTGTCTCGTCTATTGATCGCTTCATACAACTTCAAATAGACCAGTGACCGGTTCGAATGAACAATTGCTTTTTGTTCGTTGCTTAAATTGTCGATCAAAAGCACTTGGTTGTACAGTTGGGCTGATTTATGCAGCTCGTTTCGCTTGTAGCATTCGTTTGCTCGTGATTTGAGGTCTTCGAATCTGGCAGAGCTTGTTTCGGCTTTGTTTTTAGAAAGATTCATGTTCATTGTTCTTTAGTTCTTATTCAAGTTATTTTAAAGTTATTTTGAAGTTATTTAAAAATTTTGAAGCAAGCCTCACTTAAATTATATGTATAGCTTTATTACACTCTGAAGATACGTTCACATTTGGAAATTAGTTTTTTTTTTAGAATTCACCATCACAAGCAAAAATTTACAATCTTTAAAAATTTATCCAAAACGCCTTGAACTGAATTTTTAAACTAGTCCTATTTTGAAAAGTGATTTGTGGGTTGGCTCTGTTAAAACATCTTTCTGACTCAAGCAAAATAATTTTATAAAATAAACACATAAAATAAGACTATAGTAAACTATAACCATAAAATTTTATTTATTTGTTTATTTTATTTTTTTTTTTTATTATTCAAGGTTAATCAACAGGCTAGTGCCCATTTCTCTTTCGAGACTGATTAACTCTTCATTTATTTAAATTAAAAATTAGTTCATATAAAAATAATCTTTTAAACATATAAGAAAAAATAAACAATATCTTTTTTTAAAAAAATTTAAATTTAAAGTTCAAAATTAATTTATCAAAAATTTTTATGGATTCATTAAAAATCAAATTAATTTCATTCTGAAGGAGCATTAGCGGTTGTATCTAACACTTTCACCCATCAAGATTGCGAAAAAACAACACCGGGTGTAAATCATCAAAATTTTTTAAAAAGTGAAATTTTTTTTTGATACATTTATTCCTAATTATCTGAATTTAATTATACAGCCATTTTCATTTAATGGGTGTACAATTAAATTGTCGATCAAAAGCACTTGGCCAAGTCTAGCCCATGTTTTGCACCATATTGGATTGAGCTCGTTAGTTAGCATATTTTAGCTTTAAAAAAAATCTTACTGCTGAATTTTGAATAATTTGTATAAATATTTTGAATAAATATGTTAGTTTCTGAGAATGAGTTTAAACATGGAAAAGAATAATACAAGATTGATTCCTGAAACTATTGCAGTATTGAATTGTGATGAAGATATTGATACTGATGAAATTAAAACGAATTAATTGAAATTTGCCATAACATTAAATTTATTACATCATCCTATTTAGATGTTAGAACAAAATTGTTTAGTTAATTTTCTAAATTAAAAAAAAAAAAATTTGATAAGTAGAGCAAAAGTAACAATTAGAGCAGTAATTGAGAATTTTCAAATTGAATTAAAAAGTGACCTAAAGTTAAACGACGCTCATATTTATGAAATTTATATCCAAACTTAAGATCTCAACTCACATAATAATGAGAAAAGAAACCAGCTCTAATGATGATGTAATCATGATGTATTCAACCAAATAAATAATCGAATTCAAAATTTAAATTAAATTAATATTCAATTTTTGATCAATTATTTTTATCTAATTCGAATTAATATTTTGTTTTTTTTATTTAAATTTCTAAATAAAAAAATTTCTAAATTCAAATTCAAATTCAAATTGCATTTTTTATTCGAATAAATATTCAATTATCTTAAAAATTTAAAATAAGTTTATAAATGTTATTAAATTTTAATTAAAAGATATTCAAATATTAAATCAAATACAATATTCGATGTTCAAAACTAAATTTTTTTATTAATTTTAATTAGATATTTCATTGCCAAAAATCTGGATATTTATATTTATTATTAATAAACAAAAGCTTTTGGTCTTTAAATATTTTATATAGTTATAAAAATCTTTGTTGAATTAGTTTTGATTAATTTTTAATTTTCTTAATTATTGAAAAGTTGAATGAAATTAAAAAATTGAAAAGTTGAAAGATTGAAAAGTTGTTTTAAAGGAAAATTTGAATAAATAAATAGAACACATAGTTAGCATAAAATAATAATCAAAAAATGATAATTGTAAAATTGAATAATAAACAAAGCTATCCATTGGTCTAATTTTACAATTATAAATTTAATAAATTTTGAAAATTTATTATAAAACCCTTAATTCTTCTATGATATGATTGTTTTGAATTTTTTACATTTTAAATTCAACATTTCAATCAGCAATTCATTACTAAAATCAGTTATTTAAAAATTTTATTTTAAAAAATTTTATTACAACTTTTTAAGTTTTGACAGTTAAAAATATAAAATTTCTAAAAATCTTTCAAAACACAAAAATAAATGAGCTTGATTTATAAAATTTTTTACTAAAAGAATTAATTTGTTCAAACTTTAAAAAAAGACAAATATCACCTAACATCAGTGACATTTACTAAAAACTAAAAAAAAGTTCTTGCCAAAGAAACACTATTTATGATATTTTTTGATTGATAATTTGCCTCTGCAATTAAGAGTAATCAGAAAACCAAAATAAAAATAAAATAAAAAAAAAATTTACATTAAACAAAAATTTTACCATTAATTTATTAAAATAAAAATATATCTTTGAATTTTGCCTAAATATTCTAAAATCGTAATTAAAATCTAAAAGTATTTCTTCAAAAGTTCGGTCATCAAATGGTTTCTTCTTTTCGATAATTTTTTATATTTAAAAAATATAAAATTTACTCATATAAAATAAATTTTTTCATATAATTATATTTGGCCATTTGAAATATCTTAAGCAAATTTAAATTTGATCAAAAATCACAAAAATCTAAATAAATTTTACTATTTGAAATTAATTCCTTTAAAAAAATCTTTCACACCTTTTCTATTTTAATCATAATTTTAAAAAATTTTCAATCGTAATATAATTTTCCATTACGATATTCAATTCTTTCTAAATTATTAATGTAAAGAGATTTTATTCTTTTGGGATATTTCTCTGTGTTCGTGATTTTATCAATAAACTTTTTTATTGACCTGTCTAAATCTCTCCAATTTTCCCAATCATTTATTAAATCAAGGAGAAAGTTTTCTAAGGTTTTTTCAGGACCTTTGTTGAAACAACTAGGTAATGGATTTGTTCTTGAAATTTTGTTTATTAATTCTTTATCAAAACCGTCATTGTTAATCCCCATCAAATGAGATGCATCAATGTCTGTACAATCTTTTAGCATTACTTGTGATTTTACACAATATTTTAAACCATCAGAGGAACTGGTGTTATACTTTTTTTCTTGATCTATTCTCCCTTTTCTGTCTTGATGACTAGCACCTTTTTTAAAAGGAGCTTTATATTTTTTACATCGGCTTAGTTCTAAATAGGATTTAATTTTTTCCTCTGTATGATCTTCTATCATTTTCCATACACTTATATTAAGTTCATCTTCAGTGAAACTTTCATTGTTTTTTCTTATTCGATTATTTCTCTGTTTTTTTGTTTGATCTGTTTTATTTAAATTTAAACTATTAAAAACATCTGACAAATCTTCGTCATAATCGTTTCTTGATGCAATATGGTCTTGGTCATCATCTTCTGAATGATTTGAATATTCATCAGAATCTTCATCATCAGTATCTCGATTAAAATTCTTTTTTCTGTACATTGTTATAAATTATTTTTATTTTTAAAAATTACATCTACTTCATTTTTAAAATTAAAATAAACGTAGCTAAGTAACAGTGGCATATAAAAACGTGACGTAAATAATGAAAATATATAAATAGATTTGATTTAATAATTCTACCAAAAACATTTTTTAAATAAGGGTGGATACATTTTTTAGACGCATAATCAAACCAATTAAAATAATAATTACAAATCGATATTTCATTCAAAATATTTTTTTTAATAAAATTTCTAAAAACATGGACTTGGACTTTTTAAAAAAAAAAGTCCGGCCATGATACTTGTGGCTTTCAAACAACTCTGATTCTATTTAAAAATCTATTTTGAATTAAAAAATTTGAACAATAAAGAGAATTCATTAAAAAAAATTATTTATTTAATTAATTAGGCATACAATGAAGATTTTTATAAATATTTTTGAAATCAATTAGACATTTGTGAGCCATTTAATAGCAATGGCATTTTTTATTTTTATATAATATTTTGAAAAAGAATTTCATTTTTTATATTATTGAAAGAGCATGATTAGGTGTTACAGAGCATAAAAAAACAAGACTTATGTTATATTTTTCTAGGAAAATAAACTTTAATCAATCTTTTAAAAATAAAAGCCCTTTTTAAATTATTTTTATTTAATTACTTTTAAAAATAAAAATCAAAAATTCTTTTTTCCTAATCTAAATTTATATATTTTTATAAATATAAAAACTCAAAAATTAAAGACAAACATCACTATTAAATCGATTATCCAAAAGGTTTTCACTTGACATCCTGAATAATATTAAAAGACCGTATTCTTTACAAATGTTAAAAAAAGTTTTAATTTTCTTTTCTAATTTAAAACATCAGAAAATTTAAAAAAAAAATAAAATTGCTTTGACAAAATTTAAATTCTAAATAATTATATTTCAAAATATCATATTTAAATTTAGATAAACTTTAAAATCATTTTTTAGCTTTATTAAATTTTATTTGTTATTGAATAAAATTTGGTTGTCCCTAAAAGGCGGAATGCGGAATGCGGAAAACGGAATTCCGCAGGCCAAATTCCGCTGAAATTTTTCTAAAAAATTCCGCAAAATTACCTACTAAAAAGCGGAAATTCCGCTTTTTAAATTCCAGCGGAATTTGTCTTGCGGAATAAAAAAAATTTAAAATAAATTTGTTAAAATGTTAATAAAGTAATTTGAATTTTGAAAATGTTCTATAATTTCTGAAATATTGCACAAAAATCTAAAAATATGAAAATGTAAAAATGTAAAATTATTTTCATTTTGCCGTTTTTTTTACTTTTATTATTGCACCATTTTTAGGTAAATTTTCTTAAAAATGGTAAATTCTAGGTGAATTATCAAATGATAGAAAAACAAACATATAGAAATTTAAATTGACATAATTTTTTTTGAGTGTTTTATTTTTTACAATTGTTTTATTTGACTCGAAGTGAGAGTCAAAATATATATTTTAGAACTAAATTAAGCTATTAAATTATTATTTTAAATACGGAAAATGATTCGACTCTTATAACTAAATTAATATCAAAAAAAAATTTTAAAGCTTTAAATTTAAATTTGACCAAACAAATCAGAAAAACAAAAGAAGTAAACAATTTTCATAACTTAGTTGAACAAATTTGTACAAAATCTGTTAAAACGACTTTATATTCTATAATTTTTTTCTTTATCTTAAGGGATGAAATCATGACTCTTTTATTAATGAACAAGTTAATCAACGAGAAGCAGCATGCCAGGCAAAACATGTACCACAAATCTAATTGATTTTGTTAACAAAGTAACTAATAAGGTCGAAAATGGAAACTTAATCGATGTCATTTACACTGACTTCTCTTAGGCGTTTGATAAGTCTCGCATAGGAAACTTTTAAGAAAATTAAGAGCATATGGTTTTGTAAATGAACCATATGAATGGATTAAATCCTGTCTTCTTGACAGGAAGCAAAGAGTAGTTCTTTGTGATGCTGAACTGCAAAGTGTTGTCAACTTAAAGACAGTTAATGGCTTTAAAGAGGGTATCGACAGAGAAGTGATTGATATTGAAAAAAGAATGAAACGAAAGACTTCCACAGCTCATATATAGAGCTAAATGCTGGAAGGAGTTAGTATAGATTTCTATACTAACTGCTAAGATAATGAAGCAAGACTTTTCACAAGATATTTTCATCTTCCACTTAAAGAGCCATTTATCTAATTCGTCTGAGTATTTGTTTATCTTATTTTCTAGGTTTCCTTTTTTCTTAAAAATGTAGAATGTGACCAAGTCGTCAGCAAAAAGAAGAGAGTATTCACTATCAGTTTTATTTCTTTTAGGTATATCATTGATAAAAATACTAAAAAATAATGGACTAATTACTGAGCCTTGAGAACACCTGCTCTAATATGGTATTCATAACTTATATGACCATTTACATTTACTTCAAATGTTCTTGAGTCTAAGAATGAATTTACTCAGTGTATTGGGTAAGGAGGAAGGTTCGTTTTTATTAGTTAATAACAGAGTTGTTTAAAAGTCACAAAAAAAAGTCCAAGTCCAGACTTTTTTTTTTTAAATTTGTATTAATAATTAAACTTTATTAAATTATTTATTATAATCGACTAAATTAAACATGTTTGACTTTTATTATTAACATTTTATTATATAAGATAGTAATATTAATAAAAAATGTATTAATAAATTTAATTTTTTTTTTTCCGCAAGACAAATTCCGCTGGAATTTAAAAATCTACTAAAAAGCGGAATTTCCGCTTTTTAGTAGGTAATTTTGCGGAATTTTTTAGAAAAATTTTAGCGGAATTTGGCCTGCGGAATTCCGTTTTCCGCATTCCGCATTCCGCCTTTTAGGGACAACCATAAAATTTAACAAAAAATAACTGATATAAAATTAACTGACAATTTAATTTTCAATTAAAGTTAAAGGTTCTTTTTTAAGTTTGTTCGTTCCTTAGTTCTTTTTAAAAAAAAATTAAGAATTATTCATTTTTGAATTTTGTTCTGAATAATTTAATGAAAAATAGTTATTCGATAGCAAATGAACAAATTATAGGAAAGGTAAAATTTTTGATCAATTTCATTTTTCAAATTTGATAAAAAAATTTAAAATGCGCAAATAAATTTCAGTGCATTTTTTACAAATTACAGTCCCTTTTCAAAAATTTAAAAAAAAAGCTTTGAAATGCTATAGAAATGCAAAAATCTGCGATGAAATTTTAATTCCGTATTTAAAAATATTCTTGAAAAATGAAATTTGATCAAAAATTTTACATTCCCCAAATTATAGAAAATTGCAAAAGCATAAAATTTTTTAAACAAAATGTAAAATCTCAAAAAATCAATTAGAAAATGTTATATTAATAAAATGTTTAGGTTGATAACTTTAACTATGATTCAAATCAACAAAACTTTTTTCAGCACAGATGCACCTTTTATGATAAGTATTTCAAAAGTAAAGGAAGTCCCATTATGTTTTGTACCGGTTACGAAGCTGATATAGTTAGTTTATGTCATGAAAATGTAAGTTTTTTAAATGCCAATAGTAAATCACAGTTAAAACAATTTTTGGTGATCTGACAAAAATTAAAATGCGTTTTTTTTAAAAAATGATAGATTATTAGAATTTTAATTTTTTTATCAGTTAGTTTATTAACGGGAAAATTAATTATAAAATGTTTGAATTAAAGCTTACTTTTTTTTCAAACAAGGCTTACACACAAATGAGCAAATTAAATTAATTTGATATAAATTGGATTATTATTAAATGGGTATTTATATTAATTATTTGGGTGTAAAAATTAATTTTTTTTGGGAATTTATTTTTTGTCAAAATTATTGAAAAAGAAATAAAAACAGGGTGCAAAAAAATCATTGTCTAGTTCTATAAAAATGATTATTGGGTATTAGAAAAATTCGAACACTTGAAAATAAAAATTCAAAATTCTCCGTTTTTAATTTGAACTTATCACTAATCCAAAAGGATAGAAAACTCAATCTTTATCAATAGTTGCTACAGTTAGTATAGGGAGCCCTTACCAAACTAGCTTGTAAATTGAATCAACATCGAATTATTATTTAATAATCTTATTGATAAGAGAAATAAAGAAAATTTGGCAAATTGAAGTTTGAGATCAAGATATAAAGATTAAAATATAGATTGTGATATATTTTTTAATAATCGAGAAAAAATAAATTTTTT
Source organism: Brachionus plicatilis (assembly GCA_010279815.1). Lineage (NCBI taxonomy): Eukaryota > Metazoa > Rotifera > Eurotatoria > Ploima > Brachionidae > Brachionus > Brachionus plicatilis. The sequence goes on along the minus strand of QEOQ01000114.1, from coordinate 173,013 downwards.
CCAAATCAATTACTTGACATGTCATGTCACTTTTAATGGATACAAGAGTTATAAATTTGAATTTGTGAATAAACTTAACCTGAATTATTTTAATTATTGTGTGTTTTTGTTAAATAAGACAATTTCATGCATTTTTTTGAGTTATTAACGATTAGCACTCAACTCTGGCTGTCACTTGATCACGTATAATCTTTGCGCGACACACTCAGCTCACACTAAAAACGCATTTTTTTGCAAAACTAAATAAATGAAATTAAATTTTAAACATTTTGAAATATTTTTTAAGTTCGAATATTAATTTAAATAAGCAAAAGCTAGCATAATCAGTTAATATTAATAAAAAATAATAAAATGAAAGCTAACAATATATGTGCTAGCACATGGAACGAAGGTTTAGCCTCATCATAATAGCTTGTTTAAATCAAGTTTATTAATTTTAATTTTTACATATTGAAGGAATTCAATGAAAAATAGGAAAATTTTTTGGGTTTAATTTTTCTTTTGATTGGTTAAAAGAAAAGACGTTTTTTTGTGAAACTTTTATTTTTATTGGTTAAACAAAATTACAATATTTTACAAAAAAAAATGAAAAAAAATTAACACAATACAATTTTATTTTTTTTGCTTTTTTTAACATAAAAACGGAAAATAGCTAAATCTTTCTCAAATAACTCATAAATTTTTATGTTAATTTTATTTCGTTTTTTTTGTAAAATATTGCAATTTTGTTTAACCAATAAAAATTAAAGTTTCACAAAAAAACGTCTTTTCTTTTAACCAATCAAAAAGATATTTCAAACAAGAAAAATTTCCTTTTTTCTTCATTATGAATAAATTTTTTTTTTATAAACGTTAACTGTATCTGAATTAATAACGGTTGGTTGAGAACTTGATTTATTTTGGCATTGTGAATTTTGGTACGATAAAACAAAAATAAAATATAAAAGACTCTTAATATTTGTGCAAAATATTTTTAATAAAATTCCACAATTATTAGAATTGATAAAAATCCCAAAAAAATTTAAAAAATAATTAAGTTAATAAAGTGTCAATTTTTTTTTATTTAAAATAACTATAATAAGTATAAATGCCAAAAAAATTTTATTTTTTCCATTTAATTAATAAAAAAAAACATATTTAGTAAAAGAAAACTTTAAAAAAATCAGTAAAAACCTCTTTTTTTTCATGACGCATTAGAAGTTTTACAATATTTAACAGATAAAACTTCATTCTGAAAATTATCCTTAAGTTGTGAAGTTCATTTCAATTCGATGTTTCCAATTCAGAAATTTTTAACTTATAAAGAGACATTTCAATTTATTATTTTAAATTTAATAAAATGTTTAACTTTTATTCCCAAAAATTCTCGTTCATCTCACCGTTTTGCGCTTTCGATTCCATTTCCTTAAAATTATCAAAAAATGCATGTAGTTTTAATTCAATATTCTTACCTCTTAGCCCCTTGTTAAACTCTTTCAAGACTTTTTGATATGGAAATGACTCCGCATCATTAAGAATTTCGTCGTCAGGATTGAGCAATACGCTTTCACTTTATTTGGTCTAATCGATGCACTGCATGTTGAGTTTGACTTGGACGATGATTTTAATCGAGTTTTTTTATTTTGTTTAGCTTATATAAAAATGTTTACTTTTCTTTGAAAGAATTTCAAGTCGTTTCCCAATTGGATGAGTACTTAATTTTTTGTCAATTAAAAAAACCCATTGAGCTTCAATGATTTTATTTGTAATTTATTTGATAAAAAGTTTACATTTATTAGATGTGTTGTGTTTTCATTAATTTAATTGTTTTATTTATAATATGTACGGAAAAAAATAAAAAGATAAAAATTTATAATTTTTGTTGATATTTTATATAAATTTGTGGTAATTTGTCAGCATGCTAACAGCCAATATAAAAGACGCCAGAGCCTTAATTCGGACCGACCAAAACATGTTTTATTAATTGTAGCAACTGATACATCCTCTGTGCCACCACTTAAAGTTGAGTCGGATTTTTTTAATATCCCAAATTCACAATTTGCTGAGCTTTGCAGATTTATTGAACAGTTTTGCAGAATCAGTATACTGGTGGTATAAAGGTAGTATCAGTTGTTTTAATTTACAGAACATGTTTAAGTCCTTCACAACTTAAGCTTTGGAATTTTGTTTATTTTGTTTTTGTTTTTTGTACTAAAATTCACAAGTCATTTATTTTTAGTAATAAACTTTTTTAAAGAATCTTATTTTGTTTTGAAATTTTACTCATTTATCAATATTTTATACAGAATAATTTTATGATATTTTAGCTGATTTAACAATTAGAAACTTGATAAAAATATTATAAATTTTGATAAATATTTTAATTATTTATTTGAAAAAATAAAAATAAATTTATTTTCATTTTAGACTAAAAGGAACAATTATATCTCTTTAATAATCTAAATAACGTATAAAAATTTTCTGATTCTGATAAATTAAAAAAACAGGGATTAACACGAGTATGTGTTAAGGGTGATTAGAGATCGGTATTAAATAATAAGGTGGGTTTTTTTTGTGGATTTAAAATTAAGAATCTGCTTGGAAGTATCCGAAGTATAACAATTATCGAATCGCCGTTAAAATATCTCCGTCGCTTCGAATGGTTTGAAAAAGATTTTTTCTGAAATATTTCCTAAAGGTTTAAGTGACTGACCGCAAAAAATTTACCTGCATTTTTTTGGCGGTCTAAATATCGGATCGGCAACAAAGCCCGGCAAATGACTGTCCGCAAAGAGTTACCCAAATAATACGAATACGGTCACGGTTTCTAAAATTTTTGAAGTTGTACGGATCGTAGCACTAATTTTTAATTAAAACACAAGAAAAATTTTGTATTGAATTTTATGCTTGACAATTGAGCGAAAAAAATGGTGCTCTAGTTGTAATTGCAGAACACCGCTACTTTGGCGAATCGTTGCCCTTTGGAAATCAATCACATATTTATCCGAATCACAATTACTTGCAATTAGACCAAGTATTAAAAGATTATGCAAATCTTGTAAAATTCATAAAAAGTAATGTAAAAAATGCCAGAAATTCTCCTGTTATATCTATTGGAGGAAGTTATGGAGGTAACAATTCTTGGAATGGATGCTTGCTGACTGGTTTAGAATAAAATATCCGCATCTAGTTGAAGGCTCATTGGCCTCATCAGCTCCAGTTTCTCAAGAAGATTGTTATGATTATGGCCGTATGGCCGTATTGTCACAGATGTACTCAGAAACAACACAAGAGGACATTCTTGATCGGATCAAGAATGTCCTCTTGTTGTAAAAGAGTGTGGAAATTAATCAATAAAACGGGCAAAAGTCAAAATGGGTTAGAGAAATTAGGAAAAGCTTTTAAAATATGTGGCAAAATTAGCCCAGATAAAATTCCTAATTTAAAAAGACTCATAGAAGATGCAGTTGTTTTTAAAATTATCATCATAAAACAAACATACTAAAACCACTACCAGCTCTGATTTATTCAGTCAATAATTTTTGATCAAAATCTGAAGAGTGCAAAAAAAATTAATTAATTATTAATTTTGTTTTTTTAGTATAGGATCCTTACTGGAGATCGGGGATTTACAAATATATTAATTATAAGCTTCCTGTAATCTTAATAGAAGAAGCTGCTCATCATGCTGGTAATATAGATATATTCAATAATTTAGATATAAAGTTATTTTTGTTAATAATTCAAAAAAGATTTGCTCGAGCCGAATAAAAATGACCCTGAGGCCTTGAAAAAAGCTAGACTAAAAGAAGAAAGAAATATTTTAAAATGGATTAAAGACTATAATCAAGAGAAGGAATCTAATTCTGCAATATCCAAATAAATGCAAAAAGATAACAATTTTATAATTGTTTCAGTTTTTTTTGTTCTTTCACAAATTAAATTATTGAATTCTGCTTATGCTACGCTTAGAAATAAAACTTAATAGCGTTTTTTTCAATTATAGAAATATTTTACAATAAACTTAAAATTAAATATATTTACTAGATAAAAAAATGTCTGAATATTATATTTCAGATAATATATTTAAGCAGCATCTTTAACTAAAATATTGATTTATTATAACAATAATAGTAGTGATTTTAATTTTTAATTTTTTCTTAAGATGATTTAGTTGATCTGATCCAAATTCTCTGTAAAATCTCTGCAGACTAACTTCACAAAAAATACAAAGCTTTTGCAGAGGTTTAATTAAATTTAACATATTTGTTTTTTCCTTAAATAACTTAAGATTTGTTTAAGCATCTTTCTTAATATTACTAACATTATAAATTTGTTTTCCCTTTTTTCATTGCTTTTAACTTAATTCTACCCAGAAATCACTTTTAAATTGCTAAAGTATTGTTATTGTTATTATTTTTAATAAATTTGCGACGAACAAATGCTAGTGGAGTTCAGCATCATATTGTCTCACTTTGGAAGATAAAGTATAATCTACATTGATGGTGATGCTTTGTTTTCAAGATTTTTTTAGTTTTATTGCTCAATCCGAAAAAACTCTGCAAAATAAGGTTGTCCCTAAAACGCGGAAAACGGAAATTCCGCTAAAAAAATCCGCCAATTATGACCCTAAAAAGCGGAATTTCCGCTGTTTAGGGATCAAGACAAAAAAAAACGGAAAAAATCAGACAAAACGCGGAAAATTTGCGGAAAGACTATTTTTCAACCCTCATTTAAAGTTTTCTGAAATAATGAGTAATAATATTTGACATTAAATTAAAAACAAAGTTAAGCTTTTTAAAATTTTTGAAAAAAATCAAACAAAAAAATTTTACAATTTGAATTTTTGAGAAAAATAAAATAAAATATTAAGCCAATTTTACATTTGAAATAATTTGAATTAAAATGAATTTATATTCAACTGAGCACTAAAAGCTCAACTTTGCTTACGTACAAGAAATTTTGTCCAAAATTAATCATAAAGAAACACCATATGTCGATTTTATAAAAGACCAAAGACCAAAGAAAATAAATTTCAGTTGAATATAAATTCATTTTAATTCAAATTATTTCAAATGTAAAATTGGCTTAATATTTTATTTTATTTTTTTCAAAAATTTTAAAAAGCTTAACTTTGTTTTTAATTTAATGTCAAATATTATTACTCATTATTTCAGAAAACTTTAAATGAGGGTTGAAAAATAGTCTTTCCGCAAATTTTCCGCGTTTTGTCTGATTTTTTCCGTTTTTTTTGTCTTGATCCCTAAACAGCGGAAATTCCGCTTTTTAGGGTCATATAGCTTTTATTCCGCTTTTTACACTTATAATTCCGGTTATTCCGCTTTTTACACTTATAATTAAGCATTCTAGAGAATATAATCATCTCTTTTTGTAAAATATTTTTCTAAACTTTCTGAATTAAAAAATTAAATTTAAACGAACTTCACTACCCCCTCTACCGGCATCGTGAATTTTGGTACAAAAAACAGAAAAAAAATATAAAAAACGCCAGAGGATAATTCGGATCGAGTCAAACATGTTCTGTTAATTTTTTTAACTTACAATTCCCCTGTAACACCATTGTACTAAAGTTGATTTGGATTTTTAATACAATATAATATTCCAAATTCACAATTTTCTGAATATTGCAGATTTATTGCAGATTTTTGCAGAAAACAGTATATTGGTGGTATATAGGATTTATCAGTTGGTAAAATTTGTTTAAATTAACGTTATAAAAACTGAAGCTAGCATAATTTTGACCCTAAAAAATATCAGTAAAATAATTTTACAATCTTATGCATTTAAAAGTGTTAAATGTGTTTTTTTTGCTTTTAATGAGTTAATTTTTGGCTAAATATAGTCAAATATATTTAACCTAATTTGAGGGTAAAATACCTGATTAAAAAGTTGAATTTTTATATTTTGTTTTTTTTTTCTTTGTTACAAAATTCACAATACCATAATTCTTAATTAATTATTATAAAAAAAATTTCCCTATTAATATAAAAACCTTTATTTAATTTATCATTTAATTATATCTGATGCATATAAAATAAAATGAATTATTTTATTTCAACAAGAGCTTTGTTTGAATTTAAAATTCAGCTAAATTAACTATTTAAATTTTGATCACTTTACATTGAATAAACAAAATTGTAATAGATAGCGAGTGGCTTTATCAAATTTCATAAATAATAATTTAAAGAAAATTTGAAAATTTAACTAAAATCAAAAAATGCTTAAAAATTTTTTAATTTTTATATTTTTGTTACCAATTTTTGATCCTGTGTCAGGCTATCATCGTTCAAAATGGAAGCTTAATAAAGAAAATGATCGATTGTCAATTTCAATTGTTAATTCCACAATAAAATCTTCCACTTCAACTAAGAGTTTAACATTTAATCCTTTAGTATGATAGAAAAATATATGTTTTGATATTAATTAATAATTTTCAATATTAAATAGAAATTTTTAGAAAAAAATGGATATGGTCTTGGAATGGTATCAAGACAACGTGTTTTCTCCGAGACCCAATCCTCGCCCGTTCAGTATAATGTTGAATTAAAAAAAATGGTTACTTTATTTCAAAAGTTACACCATCTAAATGTAACTGGAGAAATGGATGAACAAACTGTAGCCAAGATGAAATCACCAAGTTGCGCTAATCCGGACATTACAATATTTAATACTGTTCCGCGAATAAAACGATATTTAAATGATTTAGATTTTAAATGGGAAAAAAATAAACTTACCTATAAAATTATAAATTTGGATAAGACTCTAAAAGAATACACCAAGTAAAAATTTTGAATGATTTATCTAAATTATTTTACTCAGTGCTATTAAGTGTTGCTATTAGAAAAGCATTCAACGATTGGCAAGGAGCCACAGAATTTGTTTTTACAGAGACCAAAAATTCTTCTGCAGATATTGAAATTGATTTTGTCCCGAGGTATTTTTTTTTTTATTTGTAACGCTAAAAAACAACTTTGACAACTTTGGCTTTCCAATTTTAATTATTTTTTGTTCAAATTCAAGAAAATAAAAAGATAATTGAGAATTGATCATGCAATAGAAAATTTAACATCAACATAAACAAAATTTTTTTGAAAAATTCAGGAATGAAAATTGTTATTTCTTTATTTTTAGTGATGCCATCAGAAATTTTGGTAAAAAAAAATTCAAAATTGTCTTTGATAATTACCATGTCTCACTTACAATTTTTAAAAACATATTAAATAAAATCACTAATTAAAATTAATTGAAAATCTTTAAAATTATATTTTTTTGTTTTTTTCAAAAGAGATCATTCTGATGGTTTTTCTTTTGACGATACAGGTAAAAAAAATTTATTTTAATATAAATTTTTATAATTTTTTCATAATAATTTTTGAAGTCGAAGAGCTAGCGCACGCATTTTTTCCCGAAGATGGCCGAGTTCACTTTTATAACAAAAAGCTTTTTACCGAAAATTCAACAGAGGGCTACAACTTAAGAATCGTGGCTGCACATGAAATAGGACATGCGCTTGGATTACAGCATAGCTCTGAACAAGGTTCTTTGATGAATAAATTCTATCCTGGCTTCATACCTGATTTTACTTTGCCCGATATTGATCGAAAACAAATTAGAGCTTTGTACAGTAATATTCAATAAAAATTAAAAATTATTTTTAGATTCAGAAATTAACATTTTTCAGACTTGAGCGAAAGAATAACAACTACTAAACCAACTTTTAAATCTACTAAAACTACTCAAAGCCCAGCTAATTTTAATTATAGACTTTATGATCCTTGTACAACTGAAATAGATTCACTTTTTTATGGTAATTTTTTTGTTAATTAAAATGCTCGTAAAATTGTGAGAGTGAAGTTGAGAGCAATTTTTATCTGGAACAGAGCAATTTAGTTAAAATTTTATAAAATCCTATTAAAATATGATAAATTAATGAAATTTTAGAATATTTTTAAATTTAACAAAATTTGTTGATTATTGTTAAAAAAAAATTTTATTTCAATATTCATTTTGAAAAAAGTTTTTTTATGTGTTATTTGAACAAAATTGCTCGGCTCTGAAAAATTGCTCCCAACTTCACTCTCCCCGTAAAATTTCAAAAGAGATCTATTTATATTTTTAATTTGATAATATTTAATATTTTATATAATAATATTATTTTTAAAAAATTGATAGAATTTAAATTTTTTTTATAGATTTGTCAAAGAAAAATATCTATGTTCTTATAAATAATAAAAAAAATCGTGGTCTTTTGTGGAGATATGAAATAGATAAGCACAAATGGGATACTGTTCCATTATATATGACATATCAAGAAATGCTTCCGTCGTTTCGCGGCGGATTTGAGTACAACAATGTAACATGGTTTATAAAAGGACGCCGAGTGTTTGCTTACAATCAGCAGAAAATGTTGCTTCATGGTTACCCGCGCTATATCAGAGATCCACTTTATCCGAACAATGCATACACAGCTGTGAACAAGAACGAAGACATTTATGTCCTTAAAGGATCGTTTGCATTCAATTTGAATCTAGAAACACTTCGCTTAAGCGAACCTTATCCAGACAATTTGGTTGAAGTGTTTCCCGGCATCCCATGGTGGATTGAATCTGCGCTTAACACAGGCAATTTTATATATTTTTTCAAAGATAACTGGTAATTGTTTTATTTTAGCCTTTAGCTTTTATTTTCGAATCGTTTAACTTTAAAATTATTTATTTAAGGGTCTACAAATTCGACTTGAGACTTAACTCAGTAGAGAGCGGTTATCCGAAAATAAAGCACCGAGGTTGGTTTGCATGTATGCCATAGTTTGTTTATTTAAACAAGAACTTTCATTTTTTATTTGATTCTTTAAAAATTAATGAAAATAAAAATACTAATAAAAAACTACATAGCTATTCTATTTAAATTTCAAATTATTTTTTATTTATTAAAATTGTTCTCTTTATTCATAAGGATAAATTTGTTTAAATTAAAAAAAGCAACTCTAAGTTTTTATAATTGTTGCTAAGCATTTTTCATTTACCAAGTCACAAACTTAGCTATAGACTCAGTGAGTACGAACAGAACAGAATAGTAACATACAGAATTCAGGTAATGTTTAAGCAGCAACAATCAAACATTGAGTGTTATTTTTTATCTTGCATAAGCCAATCGACACTCACTTGAATAAAAATATTTTTTAATAAAAAAACATGATCAACACCAGGTCAACTGGATTTTTTTCTTATAGAATACTTTGTTTCTCAAAGAATATTTTCTTTTTTTATTTTTCATTATTGCCTAGAAACCAATGAGTACGAAAATATCAGCATCATCATCGCTAAATAAAATCGCTCCTCCAATGTAATAATACAAAATGCATCTAAATTCTAACAAGTCTAAGCTACACGAACAAATAATTAATGAAAGAATTAGTAAAGTACACCGCAATTTTTCGTATGCTAACGACACCAGCCAAAACAATGACTCAAGCAAATACTCTGCCACCAATTACAACAACCCATTTTCGAGCACTAATTATCCATTCATCACTCCATTGACCACCATCAACAAAAGTAATTTTTTTTTCTCTCTCTCTCTCTCTCTCTCTCTCTCTCTCTCTCTCTCTCACACACTCTCTCTGCTCAATCTGTTCACATCTTAGCCACACGCCAACCACAATTAACAAAAATAAATATTTCCTTAAACAATTTAATTAATTATCACGAGAGCTTGTGCTAAGTGTCTTAGTAACGGAAAGAGTTTATCAAATTTAATTTTTTTTTCTAAATAAAAATAAAAAAAGATGTTTGCATAAACCACTTGTTTTCGAATGTGAACGAAAAAATGCGAACCGTCTGTAATGAAGCCAAAGGCGGTGCTGCTATTCAAAAATTACCAAGCGACAAGAGCCACAAGTATTTTGACTCGGCCTCGTTTGTTCGAGTCACATCGGCCAAGCAGAGTCATCCCATTTTGAACAATGCGTTCATGAGACCACAGGTGGTTCGAAATTATTCCAATCCGGTTGAAGTTGGTTCGGTGAGTTCGCTTCAAAACGAGGCCACGTCGTCCTCGTCTTCGAATTCGTCGTTCAATCGACAAGCGAACAACCAAGCCGAGTCGTTGCTTGACTCGAAAAAGGCTCGCGACGCCTTTTACCAAAGTCTGAAAGTAATTGAAACCAAACAAACCAAGCCCGTTGCTCAACCAAACCCAAAGACAACGCTAAACGCCAAGCTAACGCTGATCAACGCTTCCAGTTCGTCCATATCGTCACGCAATCAGTCTAGCGCACAAATGAGCTCTCGATCGAGCTCGTCCGATCAACTCAACACCGTCAGAATTTTGAACTCGAGTCGAACCAAAGTATTGGACTCAAAAGAAGTGCGCACTGTGCCTAAGCCTTACGATAATAGAAACAATTTTGGCAATTTGCTCAAAATTGACACCAAATTTAAAAGTGATTCGTTCGAGAATAATTTAGTTAGTGTTAATCGCAATCAATTTGTCAATTTGAATCAGCTCAGGTCTGGCATCACCAAATCTCAAGCGTTCAACCAAGAAGAACAACTCAAAGACAAACAGCAAAAATTGCTCCAACAAAGTCAGAGTAGACTCAAAAATCTACAAGATCTAATAAATAAACAAAAATCAAAGCATCGAGAAACTATTACCAATTTATTGCAGAGAAGACAAAATTTGATTCAAAATACCAAACAACAAAATGTGATCAGTAACAACAAGACAATCGAGTGTGAACAAGTAACTAGTGAGTCCAGTTGTGAAGACAAGAAAGAAATCGAAACACAAATCTTGTCAAATCAGGGTAAATATCTTTTTGGTTTTCTCAAAACTAAACTTGAAGTTAGATAACTTTTAAAAAATAAAATAAAACCACACAAGTTTTAAACAGAGTTGTTTAAAAGTCCAAAAATAAAGTCCACGTCCCGACTTTTTTCTTAAACTTGCTTGAACTCTTTTTAGATCAGACTTTACTTATATCAAAAAATTTATATATACTTAGGCTGTCTAATGCATATAAATTTGCAATATTTATTTATTTATTCAATTAGCGCCAATTCTGGCGATGTAATTTAAATTGTAAAAAAATATATTGCATATAAATTTGCATATAAGTTTTTTTAAATATATTGCATATAAATTTGCAATATATCAGAATTTTCTTGCAATTTTAGCATAAAAGTCTTCACAATTCTTCTTCACTATTTAAAATTTTAAAGCCCGGACTTGGACTCTTAAAAAAAGTCCAAACATCGACTTGACTTGAATCTTGTGACTTTTAAACAATTCTGGTTTTAAATTTGACTATTGAAACATGTTTGCATGAGAAAAACAAAAATACTCTAGGACAGTCACATGATCAGACTCTTAATACAATTTTTTTGTCATTAACTTAAAATATCTTTTATTGTTATTCATTCTTATTTTATTTAAAGTGCATATGGTTATTATTTGTCGCAAGAATTGTTTTTTTTTCCATAAAAATTCTAAATAAAATTATAATTTTAGAAAAGTTGATCTAAATTTTTTCTATATGACTCTTCTTCCTTTTATTTTTAAGAACTATTTTTTGCTTATTCAAAGTTTTTGTCCAGTTTTAAAATGATTTGTTTGAAAGACGAAATTGATGACGTCTTCATCGCCAGAAAAGTTGTGTCTCTCTTAATTAATTAAAATTATACTTTTTTTAATCCAAAAATATCTATTTTATTTAATTATCAAGGAGAATTTCATTATTTTACTCAATATAAAAAAAACCACTATGTGAAATTTTTTTATTTAATCCGTAATTTAAAAAGAGGATTTTTTAAAACTCTTGAACTTACCAGTGTTAAAAAAAGTTGTTGATATATTTTTCTGGTAAAAAAAAATCAAATTAATTTTGACAGACAATAAAAATGGCGTTGTCAAAATTCAGTTTAAAAAAAATTTCTGTGAGAAAAATTCCAAAAACATTTAAGAAAAAAAAATGTTAGATTTCGAAAGTTGGTTTTTGATGTAAATTTTCATTTTAAATCAATGACATTAATGACCATCTAAAAATTTTGATTGTTAATTTTTGAACAAAAATGAAAAATTCAAATAAATTTTATTCTGAAAGTCAGCAATTAAACCTGTCAATTGTGTGATTATCATCACTAAAGACGTTTCTTAAACTAAAGGCTGAGTTGTGTTCAATAAATATTTTATTCTTTACTGATTAGCATTCAATTTTTAAGTAATAGATTTTCTAGCAATTTTCTTTATCATACCGATTTTCTTGAAACTATTCTGATGCTACAATTGACAGAACCAATTTTGAACTTAAACAATTATTTTATTTATTTTCTTATTTTATTCACAATGATAAAAATTGAAAAATTAGGTCTAAATATTATTCTCATTCAAAATTTAGCTAATGTGATAAACCAAGATTAAAAAATATTTTTAGGTTTAAAAAATTCTTTGATGCCATTAAATTCTCATCAAATCTCAACTTAAAATTTTATTTAAAATTTCATCAGATTTCCTCTTATAACTATATTTATTTTTTTATTGACATACTAGAATACAAAAAAAAATAAAAATACTAAGATAATATTTTTTTAATATAATTTAATTAAATGGCATAATTTCAATAAAAAATTTTTAGATAAATTCTAGACAAATGATTCTTCTTAATTAAATTAGCTAGATATTTTTCCTCATCAAGCCGATTTTTGCATTTAACTAATTTACTAAAATCAAGTAACTTTTACTTGAATATGGTAAAAGTTTATAATTTTTGAATTTAATTCATTTTAAATCGTTAATTCTCTGATTAAAATAATATAAATAAAACAGACGAATAACCAAGGAAAAATGCCTTAAAGAGTGATTATTTTTTAATTTAAAAATTGATGCTTTAATCAAAAAAATACAATATTTATTTTTCATTAATAATTTAAAATTCGAGAGGTAGAATAATAATATTTGCTCTCTAGAATTTTGTTTATTCTTGATATATTTTTAAATGAGACATCTGAAAATATATTCATAAATTTTAATCTAAAATTAAACAAATATTTGAATTTAATTTGAATAAAAAAAGATCGTTTTTTCAAAATTTAAAAGTAAACAAATTATTTTTCAAATTTAAAATGCACTTCAAATATTGGTTTAAGTCATTTTTAAACTATAGTTAATTTAAAATTTTTTTTTATAAAAAAATTGAAAGTAGACTTACTAAAGTTATCCTGATGTTGTGAACATTTAAAATTTTGTTAAAATTTTTATCAACCATTTGTGTTTTAAATTTTAAAACACTATAAATATTAACTAATTCTTTGAAAATTTCAAACTTATTTAAAATATTTTCCTTATCAAAATCTCATAAATGATATTAATATAATTTGATTACCTAAATAAAATTAATTTATTTTCCTTAAAAAAGAATACCTAATTAGTTAATTTGATTATTTAAAAATGAAATTTATCATTCCTAATTAGATAGCTTAATTCGAATTAAATTTTAATTTTAGAAAAGGAAAATTTAAAATATTTTGTCGCCAGAATTTTATATTTTTTTAGATCTATTTTTATAAAAACTAGCTTCATAAAGATTTTTTAGATTTTCATAGGTTAATTTGCAATATGTAAGTTTAAAAAATGAAATTTAAAAAAAAATTTTAGATATTTATATTAATTATTTTTAGCGAAATAAAATTTTATTATTACTTTAATAATCCAAAAGATGTCAAGAATTTAATTTCAATCCAAATTATGCTTAATCTTTAAAATAAGAAATTAATGCCATTTATTAAATTAGGAATTTTATGTTAAATAGTAAAATAGGGAAAGTAATACTGAAATTCAAATCATGAAACTAATTGTAATTAAATGACAAATGAATCTTATGCCAAGTATTTAATGTACAAAAAATAAACATCACACCATTTAACTTTATTTTAATTTTAACATAAATAAAATAAATTCTGAGTTGTACGAGTAAGATTTTTGGTCAATTTTCATTTTTCAAATAATTTATTTGATAAAAAAATTTTAAATGCGCAATTAAATTTCAATGCATTTTTTTTTCAAATTACAATCCTTTTTTAAAAATTTAAAAATAAAGCTTTAAAATGTTATTATTACGTATTTAGAAATGTTCTGATCAAATTTGATAAAAGAAATTTGATCAAAAATTTAACTTTGCCATAAATCTTCAAAACTGTATATTAAAAATTTTGATTTAAGATGCTTTTTCAATTCTTTAGATTAATGTCAAATCAAGCTATTGGATTTTTCATATTTTTCTTATTAAAAATTGAAAATATAAACTCAAATTGAGATTTTATAAGAAATAATTAAATTTTACTTTCCAATGTTTTTTAAATTAAATCTAAATTTCACATAGCTAAATTTCTCATTTATTTTTTTTAGTTTTGTTTTATTATAATTAGTAAATTAAATTTTTTTGGTTTGATTTCAAGTATTTTTAAATTAAATTTAAAACAATCTTAAGTATAGAATAGGAATTTCTAGTTTTAGTTTTTATTTACTTAAATTATTGTTATTTATAAATTAAGAATGCTTGAATAAAGAGGTGGCTGATGACAACGAGCCCAAGTTTAAAGATTCAGACGATAATTTAAATAAAAATGAAAATTTAATCAATAATTTTGAGTCACCAAATGATTCAAATGCTTCATTAAAATCACTGACAATTACTACACCAAAAGAAATTGATCAAAAATTTCAAACTTACAATGAATCAAGTTCAATTTTTAACGCATATAATCGGCAAAAGCCAGAACAAGCGTCGACAAACAACATTAAAATTCATACCATTATTGAGTCGAGCCAAGAAACAAGCTCTCAAAAAGCAAACAAGCTCTCAAATGTTATTATGCCTAAAAGGTTTGTATGTTTTTCTTTTACTCTTTTACGACCAAAAAATCTAAATGACAGAATTAATATTTTAGTTTTATTTCTTTAATAAAAAAAAATATTCTAGTCGCCTTGACAACTTTTTTTTTTTTTTTTTTTTTTTGGTACCTTTCGCTGAAAAAATTTGAATATATTTTTAATTAACTTAAATCAGGTTCGATACGTTTAAGACTTCTTAGTCTAGATCATATTATTTAGAAATACTCAGTTGTTAGTCTTAGAATGACATAAAAATGAAACGATCTTCATCGCCGCCCAAAAGTCAACAATCTGTCAGTCGATTCCTTAGGGTATCAAGTCCGGTCATTAACCGATGTCATTACATGTCATTGACTGGATCAAGGCCAATGTCGCTGAGGGCGAAAAAACTACCTGAGCCTACGAACAATTTAAATGAATCCTCTCAGGAGTTCAAATCGTATCGAACTTCACTTAAAAACTCTCAGTCTCATTTCAGCACCATAAATCAGATTAAAACTGAACTAGTTAAGGACAAACAGCCATTTTTCTATAATTACAGCTATTCAGTTTGTCATAAGCCAAATTATTCGTGTCCAATAACCATTTACCAAATAAAAAACTCAAATTACTATTTTAAAAATGAGCACATTTTGCCATTGCCTCCTATTGAGCATCCAAACTGTAAATCTCAACTGAATGACGACAAATATAGGCAATCAAAAAACCCTTCATCCAACTCCTTAATTTCATCGCCTTCGATCTCTGCGACCACTTCTTCTGCATCATACAATTCGAGCAAAAATCTCAAGAAAAACAAAACCAGTTTTGTGTCCAATTATCTCTTTAAGAATAAATTCAACAATACAAACGATAGATATCACAGTGTCACAAGCTCGTCATCGTCTTTGGTCAACAAGGCCAAAAAAAGTAGCACCAAAAAGACCAAAAAAAACGTGGCCTTTGAAATAAGTGATGCAGACAAAGAAAATCGAGCTGATAGTTCAAATGATAGCTATTATGTTAAAACTAGTGAATACAATGAACCATTTAACTGTATGAATGACATAAATGAAGACGCTGATTTTGAATACGACGAGGACTACTATGACTTCACTAGCAATTTAAGGTTAATTTTTTGTTGGCAGCTTTAAATAGTTGCTGTTTTTAAGAATTTCTTTTTTGTTGACTCCAAGTTTTTCATATGTTTTTTTTTTAAATTAAAGATGAGAACTTAATTTTTTAACCTGATTTATTTTCTAATAATAAGATAATATGACTTTGCTTGATTTTAAGTTAAAAGTAGCAAATACTTGACAAGGGAAGTTTTTTTTTTAGAAAAATATACACTCTTTACGCAACAGAGAAAAGACGCCAAACCACCACCATGTGCTGCTAATTAATCTCAATTTTAAACATGAATGCCAATTTACCTGTATTTATAAGGCTTATGTTTTGTTTTGTTTTGATTAAACTTTTATGAATTTTTTTGTTTTCTATTAAACAGCAAAAAAAATATAACTAAATAAGACTTGAATGGCAAAAAGATTGATTTAAAAACAAAAATTAGAATAACATTTTTTAATTTATTATAAAAAAAAAACAAAATAATAATTAATAATTTGAATATTTGAAATTTTTTTGTTTGAAATGAATTGTAAAGGATTTGAAAATAGCAAAATACTTTCTGAATAAGAGTTTTTTAAAATTCACAAGTGGAAAGTTGAAGTTTATGATCAATTTTTGATGCTCAAAATTATCAAATCAAACTAAAACTGTAAAATAAATTTTAATTTTTTAAAAGAATTAGTGCAGAGGTAAATTTTTGGTTTTTACATACTTTGTTACATCTAATGGTAAAATCTGCAAAAGTCTGCAAATTATTATCCACTTATTAAAGCATCATTTCGATGGTGTGCACTCTGCATTGTGCATTTTGATATTGCAGAGTATATTTTTTTATCTAACATAGTATGTTAAATCCAAAAATGTATCTCTGCATTATTTCTATTAAGAAACAACAATTTATTTTTAAGTTTTAATTTAATTTGATCATTTTGAGCATCAAAAATTGATCATAAACTTCAAATTGCCTTCACAAGTCTCAAATAAAGTTCGAGTCTGGACTCTGACTTATTTTTACTGACTTTGACTCAAACTTGTCCGCCAAAATAACTAGCTGGAACGGCACTAAAATTCATTTGGCCTTGATCATGACTGATGAATGATCTCTTTGCCGTTCCAGGAAGTTATTGTGGCGGACAAGTTTGAGTCCGACACAATAACTTAATAAATTAAATTTACATACATTAAACACAATTACATATTAAATTTTTTTGTTCCAGATTTAAAAAAAAAAAAAAGTTCAGACTTGGATTTTACTTAAGACTTGTGACTTTCAAATAAATCTGCTCTGAATTAATATTCAACTAAATTTTTCAATTTACAATTTTAGGATAAAAAAATTGTTAATTGAAAAATTTAAAGATTGTTAAATGTTTTTTTTTTCCCTAAAAGTAAAAAGTATCTGGCAAATTTTTTTCTAAAAATCAAAATCTATATGCCCAATAATTAGAAATCTTGATCAAAGAAAATTAAGAAAAATAAACATTTAAACATTATTTATTTCTTTAAGTGTAAATGAGCGTGAAAAGCTAGATGAGGATGGAATCGATGATGATGATGGTGATGGTAATGATGATGATCAAGATTTTGATGATTTGGACAAAAATATGGGCTCTGGTGATGAATTAAAATTAAAAGAAAAGAAAAAAAGTTCGACCATAACATCCGAAGTATGTTCTTCATTGTCTTCGCCGTCCATTGAAGAGTCAGATACAACCGAAGATAATACTGAAATTGACAGAATAGATAACGAAGAAGATTTTGAGAGCGACAATCAATCGATGGCTGACATTTTAGCCAAGAATGGATATGATTTTAAGATTTTATTCAATGAGACTTGTATTAAAAAATCCGACAAAACCATTGTCATTCAACCACCACTTACACTAAGTTTATTTGCGAATGTGCCTCCTACAATAAAATTTGTCACTCAAGACCAAAAAATTGGTGAGCTGCCCGAAAACTTGAAAAAATTGTGCAAATGGAAAATGAGCTCCATAACTCCGAATGTTGTAAAGGCAACAATTGCAAGATCAAACTTCAAGCTAGCAAATGGTAAACACGACTGGATTGGAGTTTGGGGTTCACATATGAAGCCCGAATGCTTTCGATCAATACATGACTATCAAAAAATAAACCACTTTCCTGGTTCGTTTCAAATTGGCCGAAAGGATCGATTGTGCAGGAATTTGTATCATGCCCAAGCGATTTTTGGCAAACAAGAATACAATTTTGTGCCCATTACCTATGTTCTTCCACAAGATTACAATTTGCTTAAACAAGAGCTTGAGACTAAAAACTCTAAATGGATTTTAAAACCGGTAAAAATTTTTTTTAGGATTAAATTTAAAATTTTTTTTTACTTATTTATTATTAATTATTAAATAAAAAAAACTAGCCTGCAAGTGCTCGAGGCCAAGGTATTCGTGTTGTGAACAAAATTGAACAAATACCAAAAAAAAGAGCTTGCGTTGTTCAAAAGTATTTGTCTAATCCGTATCTAATCGATGGCTTAAAATTTGATCTACGAATATATGTTTATGTAACGTCCTATGATCCGCTTAGAATTTATCTATTCAATGATGGTCTTACACGTTTTGCTTCTCGAAAGTAGTTTTTTTTGTTATTATTATTAATAAATTTTAAGAATTTTTTTTCACACTTAAAAAATTAAGATATTCCAATTCTTCCAAAACTATTAGTGATAAATTTATGCACTTGACTAATTACAGTATTAATAAAACAAATAAAGAATACAAATCAAACGATGATGAAAATGCTTGTGTTGGCCATAAGTGGAGTCTTAAAGCTCTTTGGGCTTATTTACATAAAAAGGGTATTAATACGGACAAAATTTGGGAAAACATCAAAGATTTAGTTGTAAAAACAATTATTTGGTACAAAAATTTTTTTTTCTAATTTTTGTTTTTTTTAAATTTATTTTAAAAAGTGGTGATCCTCATGTTAATATACTGGTAAAAACTCATTTAAAGCGAAAATATTCAACTCATGAATTGTTTGGTTTTGACGTTATACTTGATGAAAATTTGAAACCGTGGATCGTTGAAGTTAACATTAGTCCCAGTCTGCATTCAAGTTCACCTCTAGACGTTAGTATAAAGGGTCAAATGATAGCTGATCTTTTTAATCTAGCTGGACACATGCTTCCAGATCCGAAAGAAATATCAAAGCAAGAAGGCAAAAAAAGCTTCAAAAAAATCCCAAAAATATTGGCATTTAATAAGTTCGCTTTGCCTCAATCGTTGTCAAACGATGAAAAGTGTAAACATCAATACTTTATTCAAAGACAAACAGATGAAGTATTATTTTTTTAGCATTTTTTAAGAAAAATAATTTAAAGTTTAATTTTAATTTTTGTGTTCTTTTCTTAGAAGGTTTTGTCAACTATAATGGACAAATTGACACCCGACGATATAAGAATCTTAGTTGAGAGTGAAGATGAGTATAATAGAAGAGGATGTTTTATAAGAATATTCCCGAGTGCTAGTTCACACAAATATCTTAAGCTTTTTGAAACAAAAAGATATTACAATTTTTTGTTGAGTGAATGGGTGCTAAAATATAGAGGTAATCGGGAAAAAGCAATAAATTTGTTAAATATTTATTGCAAGAAAAAAGTACACCTTCAAAATCCTTCTAAAAGTTCCGATAATTGCTGGTCGCAAGACAATAGTTAGCTTGAGGCTTTGATGTAAAATCTAAATTGTATTATATATTTATTTGAGAAAAAATGAATAAAACTTTTTTAATTGTTTAATTTAATCGTTTTATTAAAAAAAGTATTAAATAATTTTTAAAATAAAATAATTTGGGATTGTGTTAATCATTATAATTCAGACTTAGTCATAAATCGCTTCAAAATCAGCATTGTTTTAAAGAAAAGTATAACTGTTATTCAATGTTGTTCCTGAAGTCGCTATTTTCCAAGAAGCCTAAACTTGACGGCAAATTGAGGTTTGAGATCAAGATCAAAAGATCAAAATATAAATTGTAAATAATTTTTAATAAAAAAGAAAAAATAAATTTGTTCCAAAGCAATTACTTGAAATGTCATGTAAAGTTTATTTTCATGTTTAAAATTTTAAAATTTCCATTTTTTTATTGAACTTTAAAAGGTTTAAATATTTTAATTGATTTTAATGAAAACTTACTTTTATAGTCAAAAAAATTAACTTTTTTAAAATTAAAAATTTATTAAAATAGAAAAATAAAATTATTTCAGTTTGAATGAATGGATATTTAAGTTATAAATTTGAATTTGTGAATTAACTTAACCTGAATTATTTAAATTATTGATTGTTTTTGTTAAATAAATTAGAGATCAATCATTTTGATGTTTATTTGATAATGAACTATTATTAGACATAACATGTCTAGTATTGTTTAGTATTCATTTCTTAAAAAATATTAAAATCATTAGATTGATTAAGTTTTAAAAAATTTTAAATGATCGTTTTGATCTTAAAATTTGAACTGTAACTTCAATTTGCCAACTTGACCTGACTTTTTTAGATTTTTAAAGTTAAGTCTTGACTGAATTGACTTGATTTTTTTCGATTACAATGAAATTAAAGAATAATCGGTCATCAATTAAAGATAAATTTAATTTCAAAATTTTTAAAGCTAAATTTTTTTTTCTTAATTAATGTTTTTAATAAACTTGAAAATAAAATTTAAAATTCAAGATGTTCTGAAATTTAATCTAAATAAGCTTGTTTTTTCAAGATTTTCTGCTGTTAATCTTGATCTATGCTGTCTGCTAATATAAACCGCACTGGAAAATAGTCTCTCAACAGGACAAGAGGAAGCCGGTATCGACAAATATTTGAGCGCTATCTTGCACAATATTTGGAATATTTCTTTTTTAAACTCTCCAAAAATCCATCAATTCCATATCCTTGTTAAAATCTAAATCTAAATAAATATTATATTCACTTATAAATTTCTTTGCTTATGTTTCGTTGGGTCTATTTTCTTCGTCGTACTAAAATATCAAAAGAATCACTGCTAGCTTGAGTTGAAATCACCTCTTTCGTATCGTTATAAATTAATTCCCATTCTTCACTTATTAAATCTCGAAATTTGGATATAAATTGTCGATTAAATCAATCGATGAGTTTGTTGTTTCGAGTCAATTAAATTCGAATAAGGGATCAATAAAACTTGCAATAAACCATGAACTATCCGTGAAATTCAACAACGACCAATATTGGATATTTTATTTCCGTTAAAAATTCAGTAATTCTTATTGTTTCGGATCTGATTTATAATTTGTAATTTCTTTTTTAACTGATCATGAGTTGATTTCGAATTCAGTTTCATCATCATGACTCACTCATTTGAACTAATTTTCTTTGCTTAGATTTCTTTTCATGATTTGAAAGTTTTTTTTTTGTGGAACTCCATAATGAAGGAATTCATTGAAAAATAGGAAAATTTTTTGGGTTTAATTTTTCTTTTAATTGGTTAAAAGAAAAGACGTTTTTTGTGAAACTTTTATTTTTATTGGTTAAACAAAATTACAATATTTTACAAAAAAATAATAAAAAAAAATTAACATAATACAATTTTAATTTTGTTTGCCTTTTTAAACATAAAAACGGAAAATAGCCTCGTTCGATAAAAAAAAGTTTTTACTTGTAAATTCTTTCCAAGGATTTTTAAAATCCTGTGAGTTTTTTACTTAATTTGAAATGATTTTTCATCAATTCCAAAAAAATCGCTTTGATTGATTAACTTTTCCTTAATTATCCTATAATCAAAAAGAAAATCTGTTGCGTCGCTAAACCCTTTTGAAAATTATAAGTCTTTCTCATATAACTCATAAATTTTTATGTTAATTTTATTTCGTTTTTTTTTATAAAATATTGCAATTTTGTTTGACCAATAAAAATAAAAGTTTCACAAAAAAACGTCTTTTCTTTTAACCAATCAAAAAAATATTTCAGACAAGAAAAATTTCCTTTTTTCTTCAATATGCAATTTGATTGCATTTCTGAAATCTGAAATTGATTTTCTAATTTGCTTTCTAGCTTTTTCAATTAACTCATTTCTTAACATTTCTGTTGAACTTGAAAATTTTTTGTATCGTGAGTTCAAAAATGCTGCAAGGACCAGGTCCTTATTTTCAAAAATTCCATATTTTCAATATAGAAATCTAAGTATATTTTTATTAATTGTTTGAATCAAACAGGAAAATGTTTATTTGACAAACACTTTTGCTAAAAATGCCAATGAAGTTTATTTTTATACTTTTTAATTTGAAAAAACTCCCAGCATTTCTATGTTTTATTTCTACGGCTTGATTCCTCATTGTTTTCAAATTCGGTTTACTCTGGGGATTCTCCATCCGAAGTGATACTCCCTGAAAAAAACATAAATGAATTTTCTCAACAAATATGCTTCTGCTCGAAATGATTTATGCTATCTTGGTTTCTATTGAATTTGATGAAAAGAGAATGATTCGGATCGGGAAAACTTCTAAGCTGACATTTTCATAAAGTTTTTATTAAAATAATTGAGATATTATGAAGTTTTATAATTTTATTAAAATAAATTAGTTGAATATAGAAAGTGATCAATATTTGTAAGTTTATTTTAAAATAAATAAACATTTTTAAACAAAAAAAAATAGTTAAAATAAATTTAAACGTAAGTTTTAAAATTAATTCAAATAATTATAGTCAATAAAAAGTTGAATAACCGACTGCTTGTTTGATTGATTTGACGTTTGATTAAACTGACCCATTGATTGATTTTATTTTGGATATCTGAAAATAAAAATAAAAGATGAAAGCTATCCGTGACTATAGAAAGCCAATAATTAAAGTCCATTTTACGAATTAAATCTTTAACAGGTATCAAAATCATCCTAATTATGTCAGAATTTATAAATATGCAAAGCTGATTTAAAAAACAAAATTCTAATGAATTAGTTGAAATAAGAAAAAAGGTTGTAAAAATGATTGATTGATTGGTTGTCCAAAAGTCCTTTCAAAATCCAACCAAAATTCCATGAAATAAAATCTTTATTTCCATTCCATCATTCCTTTTCATTATTACAAATTAATTTATTTCAAAAAATTGACAAAAATTATTTTTTGTTGATTTTGAGAGAATATTTACCAAATCTGGGATAAGTGATCTGCTCACTTCACTGGTTTACTCTGACCAGCTTTGTCTATAGTCAATACCCTAAATTTATATTCTTTGCGTTTTGATTTTTGGAAAGTTTCATTCAGCAGCTTTGACTCAGGGAGTTTTCACGTTTTTCTATCAGGTATTTTTCGATTGGAGCACTCAATCATTCGTAGGTGCTTTCCATTCCAATTCAATTCGGTCCTTGTTAATGATAAAAAAATTCAAAATAATTTCTTTTATAATTTTTAAGTTCTAGATAAGCAGTGTATATAATTGCTTCGACATTTTCCAGTAGGTACATAAAACAGTGGAGACCCTTGATCATCGAGATGACTTCGATCGAAGCCAATTTTTTCAGCCCTGAATAGTTATATTTGGTTGCTCTTACATATTCTTTGGCGTCATTGAGACACAGCTGGTTTGATTTGTGAATATGGATGCCTAATAGTTATTTGATCTCAAGACAAAGTTGAATGGCGAAATTTGTATGACGCCATACAGAAAAAACACTTTTAAATTGCAGTATAAATAAACCAAAATTTCAATTTTATTAATTTTATCAATTTTATTTATTTAAAGTCAATAATTTAATGAAAAAATCTAAATTTTGAAAAATTAAATTTTCTATAGATAATTTGATTATTGTTTTAATTTCTTTTTTTTTTTAAATAAAGGCAAATGAAGATTTTGCGGACAAATTTGCCATTCAATTATATTTTAGTTTGTTAATGTTGTAAAAAAGGAATCAATTGATGAATTGCTGTTTAAATGAATGAAATTAGAAGTAAGAGGTTAATTGGTCTTTTTTTTCATTGACTTTTTGTACACGATTATTGTTAAACCTAGATTTTAGATAGATAAATATACGAAAATCTAGGCAGTAATAATCCTAAAGAATTCATTTCCAATCGACAATTTAAAACATAAGAATATTCTTTCTTTAAGTCTTATTAAATCTTTTTGCTTGACATCATTGATTTTACGGCACATTTTTTCTTTCAAAATGAATTATTGTTTTTGGAAATGAACAAAACAAATAAACGTTTCTATATAAATTAAAATTTTGTGTAATAGATATTAAAAAGTTAAAGTTCATTGCAAAATCATTTTATTTGCACAAGTTCTTTAAAATAAGCTGAACTAAATTTCTTGATTCAATTAGATGAATCCTACACGCGTTTTCTTGATTCTTTAACTGATTTTCATAGTTTCTTTTACAATATAAAATTTTCTGACTTCTGTTGAAATGAATTTTGATTCTCAAAAACATCTTCATACTCATGCTTCATTTGTTTAAACAAATCATTCTTAGATTCAGATTTTTTTCTCTTTTACAGTTGATGATAATAATTTTAAATCGTATAAATAATTAATTTTGAAAACACACGATCTAAAATAGCCTCAATTTCACAAAGAACATAAATCTGTTTATCTTTATATTTTCATCAAAATTGACCCAATATCAATTGAAAATTTCAACTACAGTTGCTTTAGTGACCATGAATTGACCGAAAAAAAGTTAAAATTTTAATTATAAAAAAACAAATCAAATCAAATCTACGCCGAGGCATCACTCCGACGAATGCTTAAAAAGCGTTCGTAGTCCTTAAGAGCATCTTTAAAGTAGTTCTTTGGACAAAATATAGTCATACTGTTTGATGCCCATTTTGAATTATCAACTTCTCAAATTCTTTCCATTGCCGAAATAGCAGATACATAAAATTTTGTGATATTTTTAGTTTATTTTTTAGTTTTTATCCTCACAAGAGCAAAATAAATTAATAAATTGCCCTGAAATCATAACCAAAATAGTCAATGATTGAGCTTAAACCATTAAAAGCTGTCCGCTATTGTACCAAATCCAATTTTTAAACGTTTTGTCTTTTATGGAAATTAAAATTTAGCTTTCAAAGAGCTTAGAATTTTTTATTTTAAAAAATGATGCGGTTAAGAAAATATCATGATATAAATAAATTATATTATTAAAAAGGTAAAATAAATTTTTTGTTTTTTTAGAAAATTAACTTTAAAGTTGTTTAGAAAATTTTTAAAAATAGCAGTTTGTTTCTTATACTAATCCAATCTAGTACAATATTCATCTAATTTTTACTTTTGTATCGCTTTTTATTACCTAAACAAAGATTAAATTTAATTCAAATAAAAATAAATTATAATAGTAAACGGCTACCTTTTAAACAGTTTTTCGTGTTTTCTAATTTTATTGATGTCTCTTTTTAATTTTTAATTTTAAATTTAATCAAATAATTTAACCTAATAGAGATATATTTACTTGCTAAATTATATTCAAAATCGTTTAAATTTCTTAATTTACAATCAATAAGTAAAAGTCTTCGGTAAATTCATATCAATTTTTTTCTATAGAAAGTGGGCAAAAAATTTGAAATAACTGATAAAATTTTATTGGACAAAAAAAATTATAATAAAATACAAATTGACAAATAAAAAAAAAAGAAAAACAAATTATTGGCCAATATTTGAATTATTATAATCAGCTTTTGATTTTTTGACTAAAAATCTAAAACCGATTGAAGCTGGACCCCGAAAAACATTTTCTTTTAGGCTTTTGTCTAGAACCCTCTGAATTTTACTGTTTGAAATGTTAACTTGAATGACTCGATATCAATAGAATTGATATCTGAATCATTCATATATCTTTCTCTTAAGATCCCAAAATCCTCAAAAAAGCCGCTCACCTGTTTATATCTTGAGATTAAACAATACTTGCTTTTCAAATACAAAAACAATGATCTAGTTATATTAATTTTAAAATTTTTGTATTGATTTGACTTTCGATGAGTTTTTAAAAAGCGTGCGACATTAAAATTGATTTCATCAATAAAATGATCGAGTTGGATAGGTCTTCTTTGTTTATTGATTCTCGTTTAATTAACGACGGCTCGTTTAATTAACGGATTTTACTTGAACGTCTTTTTTTGGACTATTTCAGGGCAACAAATAAAAGAAAGGGATCAATAAAACAAATTTTGGCTAAAAGATGCCGATAAGACAATTATGAGTATTCGAGCCTATAGTTTTTTGTTTTACTTTTTTTTGTTTTGTTTGTGTTAGATTTTTATTTTGTTATTTTTTTTTATTATTGTGACATTGACCTTTTAATTTAAATAAATTATTACTAAACTAAATTTATTGTTATTTTTCTTTGACCAATAAAATTCGACTTGAAAAATAAAAAAAAATGCTCGAAAATCTTAATATGTCCTAAAAAAAAAAATTCAGTTACAGATAAAAGACTCAAATTAATACCTGTCAACTGAAATCTTGCATCTCTAACTTTCAAATCACAATCTTCAAACATTAAGTTAAAATTTTTAATTTTAAAACGAAAAAATTTGAATTTGATTCTCAAGTGTTCATTAATTTTTGCTATTTTTACTAGTAAATCTAAAATTATTTATTATTATCTAAATTTTAAACCTTTGACAATAGGGGGAATTTTAACTAGTGCATGGTATCGATATTAAATTATCGATAGAAATATCGATAAATTAGGTATCGATATTGATTTTTTTTTTGTAAAACTTATCGATTGCATTCTAATCTATCAGTCGAATATGAATATTTTTAAGTTATACTGATATTTTATCGATGAAGTAGAAAACTTTCGATATTTAATCGATAGAGAAAAATATTTTCGATAAAATATTGAAATGAATTATTAATATCAATATTTTATTGAAAATATCTTACTTCATCGATTAAATATCGAGATTAACCGATTAAATAATTCAATATGTAGTATATCTAAAATTTTAAAAATTTTTGAATTTTGAGATTATCGATTTAGGTAATGAATATAGATTTTAGAACCATGGTTAATGAAGAATAATTTTTTTTCAAAATTAAATTTAACAAATTTTTCATATAAAAAGTAACTTTTTTTTCAATTTTTATATATCAAAAAATTCGTATTTTGTTTCTCAGTGTTTTTTTCATATTGATTAATAATCATTATTTTGTTTAATTTTAATGGATTTAAAGCATTTCTACGATCCCACAGACTGTATCCAGCGGACGAAAAAAGTCTTTCAGATGGAGTGCTAGTTGCTTGAACACATAAAATTCTTTTGGCAATCTTTGATAAAATTGGAAACTTTTTTGATTTTTCTTTCCAGAATTTTAAAACATCAATATCATCTTCTATTCTGTATGAATTATATTCACTCATCTCCTGGCTAATTGAATAATTTGACCCCAGTGTTTCACTTAATACATTAAAATCAAAAATCTGAAGAGATTTTTTGACAGGAATAGGGGTTGGAGTATCCGCATCGGTTGATTTTTCACAAAAATTTTTTTGGCAAGAATAATCTTTTATAAAATTCTTTGCTATTGATATAAATTTTTTGGACTCTTCATGCGAAAATCTAGAAAATTTTTCTGCCTATAATTCAAAATATTAAAATTTATTTTATTAAATTTTTAATTTTTATTTTATTAAAACCTTGGATCTAAATATGAAGCGGCGATTAAAACTTTGTTGTCAAATATTTCATATTTTTTGATGTAAAAATTTGTACTTTTCAAGAAAGACGATGCGAGATTTGATTTGAATTCAGAAAAGTCTTCTGATATTTGTATGTCTGTTTTAATTGCCATAAATAGTGGGAGTATCATTGATATAGTATCATTCTTTTCTGAGGATAAACGCTTTGTCGCATCATCAAATCCAAATAATATTTCTACAATATCATTTAATTCAGCTGTATCACTGTCAGTCAAAATTAGATCTTTAAATTTATTTGAAAATGTTGAGAATTCATTTAGAACTGAATTGACATGCACTTTTATTTTTAATAAACGATTTAGCATTTTATATGTTGAATTCCATCTGGTAGCAACCTCTTGTACCAGATGAAATTGTTCTTTTTCATTTTTTTGTTTTTCAGCTAAAGCAT
Organism: Brachionus plicatilis; assembly: GCA_010279815.1. NCBI lineage: Eukaryota > Metazoa > Rotifera > Eurotatoria > Ploima > Brachionidae > Brachionus > Brachionus plicatilis. The sequence goes on along the minus strand of QEOQ01000114.1, from coordinate 144,919 downwards.
CAGATAATAAAGTTGAATGACTAAACTTTGAGCATATAATTCTAGCTTTTTTAGTCAACTTACGAAATTTTTTAATTGAATTCATTTCATTTAGAGAAAACGTAAAAGGAATGATCAAATCACTATTTCCAGCAATATCAGTTTCATTTTCATCATCTTCTTCATCAAAGTCAACAAAACTGTCCTGACTTGCTTGTTGGGTCGTCGATATGCTGTAGGATCCATCATGTTTGTAATTAATTACTTTTTTTACTATTAAATTTAATATGTGTCCCATACAGCGCATATGAATAATTGTACTATTGAAATAAGAAATAGCTTTACAGACATTTGAAGCATTATCAGTACTGATAAATTCAACTTTTCTTTCCACATCCCACTCTTGAAAAATTTGGGTCAACAAGTTTTTGATTTGCAAGCCTGTATGAGAACCGGTTATATTTTTAATTGCAATGGTATGAGAGGACATGAAAAAGTCAGGTTTGATAAAATGAATGGTGACACCCATGTATGAACAGTTTTGAATCGATGTCCAGCAATCTGTTGTTACACAAATAGATTCAATCTGTTCTAAATCTTTTTTAATCGAAACTATAGCTTTATTAAAAATTATGTCCAACATATTATTTGAAATGATATTGACAGATGGTAAGCGATATTTCGGAGATATGATAGTAATAAATCTCTTTAGGTGAAAGTTTTCAAGTATGGCAAAAGGCAAAAATCCACTTATAATAAATTTTAAAAGGCTCTGATTTGCCATATTTGCTTTGTTCTGATCAAATGATATTTTTTCATTTTGTTTCTCATCTATTTCTGTTTCTTTACTATTAGATTCAATTCTTATATCATGAGCCATTAAATGATTTCTAATAGAAGTTGTACCAGCAAATTTTCCTTCATAATTGCAGCCCTGAAATAAACATTTATAAAATTCATAATTTTTTTTTTGTCCTTGTTCATTTATTTCTTTGGAAAATTTTTGGGCAAATTGCCAAACAGGTGAAGCTTTTTTTTTTCCACAAGAATACATTCTAGTTACAACAGGACTGTTATCAACGGAGCTATTCTCATTCATTTTAAAATATTTCTAAATAATAAATATAATAATAAAATTTAATTCATCTAAAAAAAAAGAATAAATGAAATCCAAGAACATGCATTAGAAATAAAACATTAGATATACATAATATTTATTTGTGTAAATCATTTTTTAAAATTCAAAAGAAGAGTGAATACTTTTTGGTTTAAAAATTTTTAAAAATTATGTAAAAATTAAATTCTTACAACTCTCTTTTAATAATTAAAATATCGTTCAAAAAACTTGACAAAAACTCGGTTTTAGATTTTAAATTTAAAAATCTTAATTTGTTATTTAAATTTTTTAGGAGTTAAAATTATCGAAATTATATAATATTCTAATTTCCTATCGATAAAATATCGATAAAAATATTTCCTATCGATAAAATATTGATAAAAATTTTTTGTATCGATATAATATTGATATTTATATTTAAAATCGATAATTTATCGATATTATAAAATTACTTTGATATTTTATCGATAATAATTTATCATATCGATAA
>QEOQ01000114.1:116268-142185 GCA_010279815.1 Brachionus plicatilis | reverse complement strand
TTCACATGATTTTCAAGTCAATAGAATGAATCAAATAAACTTGACCAACTTTAAACATTTTTAATGTATTCTTAAAAAAATCTAAATGGGTTGTGTCAATTTTTATGAAAAGGAAGAATGCAATATTCAAAAGTCTTTTATTTTTAAATTTCATAGCTCAAATTTCTGGAGTAATTTTTATTCAGACTAGTAATGTAAGAATATTTTCTTAAAAAGAAAATGATAAGATTTATATTTATTGTAACAAATAAATAATTTTTTTAAAAGTTTAATAAATAAAAAGTTAAATTAAAATTAAAACTTAATATCTTGAATGTAAAATTTAGAAAACTAAGTGGACCAGTTATTTATAAAGCATAATTTTTTAAGTTTATTCATTTAGCTTTCTTTTAAGTATAATCACTTTCTTGGTCTTAGTATTTTTGAAACCGATTATTATTTCAAAATGCACAACTTTTAGAGGTAAAGAATGGTAAAGAAGTGTCTTCAATTTTCAAGAAGAATTTAATTCTCTATTTTTTGTATATTTAATTTTCTAATTAAATTTTAAAAACAATTGCGGCCTGTTAAACACATTTAATAGACAAAAAATTTTAACTTAATTCAAAATAAATTTTTATCTTATTTACTTGTAAATGACAAGAGTTGCTTCTTTTTCATTGTAAAGATCATCGTGAAGTTTTGTTCAAAATGTTCAAGAAAAAAGTTCTTAATTGAAATTTTTCGATGAATTAAAAAATTTTGCTCCTGTAAAATATGTAACAAAAGTTGTGACACCAAGTAGCCTTGAAAATAAATTCTGAAAGTTTTCTTTTTATTAATCATCGACTTTTAAAATCAATCGAATTTCAGACTATTTATTTGTTTTTTTAAAAAAAGAAGTTTGAAATAGCCTTAAAAAAGTATTTTTAATTATTTTTTTCCTAGTTTTGTCTTACCAAATCTTAATTCAGATCTAATTAAACTGATGCTGGTGTTTTCCTCAATCGGATTCAATTTCCGTTCCGACTGTCATTTGCTATGACTATAAATAAATCTCAGTGCCAAACATTTAATAATGTTGGTTTGCTACTAAATCGATATCTATTTAGCAAAAAATTTTACAAAGAACCAATAATATAACACAATAAATTTAACGGTTCATAAACTTTTTTTTGGATTTAATCTAAAAAAATCATTCAAAATTGATGAGATAATTCAAGAATGAAACAAAGATGAAAATCTTAAGTTTTTCATGATTGGGACATTTCCAAATGTTTTGAAGAGAATAAGATGAAAATTTTCTGGTTTTAATCCAAAAACGTTTTTCATCTATAAAAAAGATGTTTCTTAGATGAAACATCAATGAACTAATCGTTTTTAGCTTGACTGGGTACGTCCAATTTGTGCAACCCTTCTCTTTGAAATATCTCATTCAGTGCTATTTCGGATCGATTCCAATCAAGTATGGTAGGTATCAGATTTTTTTGACAATTTCTTTTGATTTTTCAATTATTTTCAATTTTTCGATTATTTGGCTGACCTCATAGTATATCACAAAATCTCAATGTAATAGTATTTTAAAAAATTATTCATTAAAATCAATCAATAAATCGTATTTTAAAAATTTTTAAATATTTTACATAAACCTCTTTTATTTTTTAAGGCTCTAAAATTTCCTGAAACAAAGATAAAAAGGTGAAAAAAGAAAATACTGAAATTAAATTAATGATAATTTCTTTTAATATTTTTCTTTTTTGAATTCTTTAACATTTATTTATTCATAAATTATAAACCGTCATAATAAAAAAAATTGGCTGTCATATAAAATTGAAAGGCGTTCGAGGCTGAGTTCTGGTATAGGGGTTAGGGTATGCTGTATATTATAAAACTATTAGTTTAAAATATAAATTAATAATCTTTTAGTTAATTAAATCATAATAAAGTCATAATTTTTTATTTTTTAAAACTCAGTGTCAGTGAAATCATTCACTCTAAAATTCATTTTCAAGTAAAAAAAAAACATTTGGATTTTTAATATTGTATGAAATAATGATCGCCACGACCATCGTAAAACCAAGATTTTGTTTGATAAATCTACGAAAATCTAGGCAACCCTAAATCATAACCCTAACCGTTGCCATTTTAAATTCAAATTTGAATAGTACAGATTCTTTGGTAATCCTTGGTGATTTCAACATTGATATTAACAGAGAAAATAATTCAAAGTATCTTGAAACTTTTAGAGAAAATATGAACATGACACCCGTGTTTAGCAAATGTTTAACTTTCAAGGATATGTCTCAATTGGATTGGTGTCTTAAAAGTAAGTCACATTCTTTTAGACAATTTAAATCACAGCTTTATTCAACATGGTTCAGTGATCATCAGGCTATTTTCACCGAGATAACATTTTAATTTCGTTATACTTTCTTTTTTTTTTTTGAATTTTTGTTGTCAAAAAATTTTTTTAATCACATGATCTCATTTATTATTTTTTTAATTTAGTGATTGATCTATTAAAAGTTTAATTTTTAAAAAAATTAAATTGCCTAGATATTTCGCGCGTTACATGCAAAACTATCCAGTGCCATGGATTTACATATTTTTTGTCATTCTCAAAACTAGAATGAGCATATAAAAACTAGGGTTACATGTGTGCACAGACGGACGGACTTACAGACGGACACGACAACATAGATTTTTTTTTCTTGATATTGATAAATCAGCGAAAAATCTAGGCAACCCAAACCCAAACAAAAAAAATTAAAATTTTTATTACAGTAATTAAGAAAAAATAATTATATTTTAAATTTTTAATCAAAAATTTTTATCCATTTGTTTGTGTGAAAACAATTTTTTGAGATATCTGAGCAATTTGAATTATTTAAGGTTGTAAATCGAAATAATGTGTTAGAGTTTGCACTTAATAATTTTATGAGACTAGCAACAATCGTATCAAAATATAAAAAAAATAAAATGCAGAATTATTTTTTTTTTGTTTTTCAAACAACGATTCCAAAAAAAACAAAGCAAACATAACGTAAAATGAATGCTCTCTTTCCAAATAATCAAAAATAAAATTCATAAAAATAAAAAAACTTAAAATTTTATTATATATTTATAATTTCATTGCAAATCAAAAATAGCTACAAAGATTTATTTTTAAAAATAAGACATCTCCCAGGTTATTTTTGATTTTTAAATAAAATTCGATATTATACAATTTAACATTTTTCTAACTTGATTAAAATATTAGAATACCCTTGATCCATCTTTCATAAAGATAATGTGGACAATATTTTCGAAATAAACAACAGAATTTATCTTTCATTTTTTATATTTTTTCTCTAAAGTTGACAAATTTTTCAAAAATTTTACCTTTTTTTTCATCTTCCTTCCTAAAACTTTCTAAAATGTTCGTTTAATCTTGAATAGTGTTAGGCGGCGGCCAACTTTGGCCGGCCGGTCTACGGCCGGACTTGAACGGCCACTTGGCCGGTCAGTTTAAACGGCCTATTTTGGCCGTGAATTTAACGGCCGCATTTTAGACCGTCCGTGAATTGGCCGACCGTCTGTGGACCGTTTTTAAAAAGGCCGACCTTTCCAAGGCCGGCCACAAGACAGACCGACCGTGAAATGGCCGACCAAATTTTAGAAAACCGTGAGGTGGCCGGCCGACTATGGGCCAAAATGAAAACCGACCGTGTGGTGGCCGGCCAACTAAAGGACTGACCGTGTGGTGGCCGGCCAACTGAAAGGCCGTTAAACGGCCGACCGTGTGCAGACCGGCCGGCCATAAAACGGTCCGAAAAAAAATTTTACTTGAATATTTAAAAAAAAAATTTAAAGGTATTAAAAGTAGAATTTATTTTTTATCAAAAATTTGGATGAGGTAATTTTTGATTATTAACCCCAAATATTTTCGATATTTTTCAAAAATCGTTAAATTTTATATATAAATTTATAATTCGGTATTTTAAATGTTTTTTTTATAAAAACGATTTTATTAAAAAAAAATTAAATTTATAAAAATCGATGATGAAAATCTAATAAGTTCTAATGTTTATTTCTTTAAAATTTTTAATTTTTTATTAATGCCTTTAAATTTTTTTAAACATCTAAGTAAAATATTTTTTTTGGACTGTTTTGTGGCCGGCCGGTCTGCACACGGTCGGCCGTTTAACGGCCTTTCAGTTGGCCGGCCACCACACGGTCGGTCAATTCACATAATAAATCAATTAATATATATATAAAAAATCAATCAATATAAAAAATTAATATAAAATAAAATTAATATAATATAAAAATCAATTCATATAAAAAATTAATATAAAAAAAATATAAAAAATGTCAATTAATATAAAAAATGGCCACGGTCTCGGCCATTTTTTTTTTCTGGCCGGCCACGTGGCCTCTCGACCGGCCCCAAACACTAATCTTGAATAAGTATCTTAAAAACAATAAAATAGTTTTAATTTAGAATTATTAAAATAGGTAAAATAATCCTAATTCATCATTATTATTATTCTTAACAGTTTTCCATTTGACTTAAATCATCATGATTCTAGAACAGAGATAAGAATCCAGAATTTTTTCGGGTATCAAGTTCGGGTTAAGATTGGTCGTGTACCGCAGATTCAATTCCGAACCCACTCATTTTATTCGAGTACCCACACCAGCTTCAGTAATGTTAAACCCAATTTTTTGAAGCTACCAACCCAAACGCGATGCCTTTTTACCCCATAAAATTGAGCAAGCAAATAAGCCACACTTAAATGATCATAGAAAATAAAAACAATACAAATGTGTTAATATAAATGTTAATTTAAAGTTTAAGAACAAATTTAAGTGAATTGCTCAATTTTTTTTAAAAAAAAATTTAAAATGATATTTAGTCAATAAAGAACAATACGAATGTTAGTGTATAGTTGAATTTGAATTTGAAAACATTTGAGGATTTTTGTAACACTCTTGGCACGTAAAGTGACCACAGTCCAACTGAACAAAATCAGACATCAGGCACGTGTGTAGTGGTATTAAACACACCTGGCAAGAGAGTCGCGCCACTGACACAATAGCTGGATGTTCAAAGTCGATATGACTAAGTAACTTTGACTCCAAAACATTTTCTTTAGATCAAAAACATTTAATTGAGTGTTCTTTTTCTTTTTTATCAAAGAACTCCGGGTTTTCTAGAGATTAGGATTGTTTACCTTTTTGTTTATTAAAAATTCGGCCCTTACACGGTTAAGCGCATGAAAGACATTCTCCTTCTCTTACTTGTTTCAAGTTAATTTTCATACGCGACCAATAAGGTGATACCTCATATGCGGTTATGTTTGGGAACCATTGTTCACTGTTGATCTTTGCCACTACATACTGGTTACCCAAAGTATCATCTAATTTAACCACTGACGTACAATAGCTCCGTACTGGGCGTATGGAAGCACTTCCCACCTTCAACGAGTCCAGTTTCATTTGTAAATATGCAATTGATTGTTCCTCCAAATGCCTGTCGAATGGTTTGTACTATCCGTCAATTAAAATTTCATGCACATCTGGGAAAGTCGTGCCATATATTTTCATCAACAAGTGCTCATAACGCTCCTTGTCAATTGATCGCATGTCGGTTTCGAACTCGAATTCGATTTTCTTTGTTTTTTCTAATAGTGTGAGGACTTTGTGCTCTCCGTAAGTGTTAAAACAAGCTGGTACACCAAGAGTGTTCTTGTGGATATTTTCATAAAAATGATGAAGAAAAAGGCGCATTCGTTCAGTAGAGCACTCGTATCGGTTAGGTTTTTCTTGGTTTGGTGGACAATCCGTCTTTATCGACGTCATTTTTTCGAACGCAAAACAATCTTTGTTGTATTTGTGTGATGTTCCTTCCTGCTTGACTGGGACTTCATTTATATTATGATCTGTCTGTCACCAAAATAATTGATTTGATGTACTTTCGTACAATGGTTTTGCAATTTCCGTAAAGCCTTTAATAAATTTACGATAGTAGGATGCAAAGCCAATGAAGCTTTGAACTTCTTTTACACTTTGCGGTCTCTGGAGCGACTTGATGAAAGCTACTTTATCATGCATTAGGCCTATTTCACCTTTCGTAATAATATGAGCAAGGAATGAAATTGTTGTTCTCACAAACTCACATTTTCTGAGCTTCACTTTCAAATTGTTGGCTTTCAATGTATCAATCACCAAATTTACGTGTTTAATGTGGTCGCTAAAAGATTCTGAAAAAACGATTATATCGTCTAAGTATACCATTACAAAATCATCAATAAATCCACCAAGCAAGTTGTTCATTGTTCTCTGAAAAGTAGCGCAAACGTTCGTTAAAACCATTGGCATTACACAATACTCAAACAGCCCAATTCGCAAGAAAAAGTCGTGTAGAGTCAGTGTTTCGAATTCATGATAATTTGGTAATTATCATGAATTCGGAACACCGACTGATTCGGTAATAAAAATTTTTATCCATTTGTTTGTGTCAGGATGAAAACAATTTTTTGAAGATATCTGAGCAATTTGAATTATTTAAGGTTGTAAATCGAAAAAATGTGTTAGAGTTTGCACTTAATAATTTTATGAGACTAGCAACAATCGTATCAAAATATAAAAAAAATAAAATGCGGAATTATTTTTTTTTGTTTTTCAAACAACGATTCCAAAAAAAACAAAGCAAACATAACGTAAAATGAATGCTCTCTTTCCAAATAATCAAAAATAAAATTCATAAAAATAAAAAAACTTAAAATTTTATTATATATTTATAATTTCATTGCAAATCAAAAATAGCTACAAAGATTTATTTTTAAAAATAAGACATCTCCCAGGTTATTTTTGATTTTTAAATAAAATTCGATATTATACAATTTAACTTTTCTCTTACTTGATTAAATATTTATGCCATAACCCTAAATCATTATCATTTTTTGTTAAGTTGTTTGTTAAGCTACTTAATTTCAATTCCTTAAAATTTATAACATTGTTTTATTTGCTTACGTATTAGTCTTTCGTCCATAATTTAACATTTTCTTCATCCCCTTGAATTGGCAATATAAGATTTTTAAAAATTTGAAAATGATTTTATTCGCTTAGGTGTCAGTCTTTTGTCTATTCTAGTTACTTTTTCTTCGACCCTTTGAATTGGCATAGTAAGATTTTGTAAAATTTAAAACATGCTTTTTTTTGCTTACGTGTAAGTCTTGTGTCTATTCTAGCCTCTTTTTCTTCGAACCTTTAAATTGGTAAAATTATATTTTTTAAAATTTAGAACATTTTTTTTTTTACTAATGTGGAAGTCTTTCGTCCATTCCGGATAACCGACTATTCATCTCGCTTACATCTGTTAAAGAGGTAAAATTTATTTTTTTAAAGTTTTAAGAGTAATTTAAACCCTAACCCTTTTACTTTCTACAATCATACTAACTATCAATGAAATTTGATTTATTTTTGCTTCTTTTGAACCTTCTTCATTTATGACTCTGATCTTCTTATTTAAAAAAATTACATTTTCCTTATTGATTAAAAAAAAATTATACTTCATCTAATAAATTATTTTGTGATGACATGATCTGAAAATAAAAAGAAATTTTATATTAAAGCTAAATACTTTTTTGAAAAATGCTTTCACAATTTAAGCTTATTATTTTTTCCCGATTGAGAATGTTCTAAACTAATCTAGCAGCCACATCTGTAGTTAGAAATTTAAGCTCCTAGAAATTATAATAGGCGAAAGAATTCTTTTCATCATGTACATTCATCTAACAACTAGTCAACCATCAGCAACCAAAATTAAATCAAACAACTGCGTGTTTTATATTAATCTTTTTGACTATGAATCTATTTAGTTTGTCAATTTATAAAAGATTTCTATTAATCTCTATTAAGTCAAATGCTGATCCACCACCACCTCCTCCTCCTCTCTTGGAAGATCAATTTTCTCCTCCTTGTCTTACTAGTATGCCTCTTCCTCCTCCACTATCTTCAGACATATCACAAGCAGAATCCGTAGGAGAAATAAAATCTCAAGCAAAAGCAGCTTATCCACCAATCGAAGACCCGCATGACGAGCTAATGAATGCTTTACGAAATTTTTGAGGAAAATCGAAGAAACGAAATTCTGAATATGTTTAAAATATTGATTCAGATTCGGATTGGGAATAATATTATTTTTTTTTAAGATATTTATTTTTTTAACTTCACATGATTTTCAAGTCAATAGAATGAATCAAATAAACTTGACCAACTTTAAACATTTTTAATGTATTCTTAAAAAAATCTAAATGGGTTGTGTCAATTTTTATGAAAAGGAAGAATGCAATATTCAAAAGTCTTTTATTTTTATTAATAAGAAAAACTACCAGTGAAGACCCGCCAAAAATCCAAAGGCTAGAACCCGAGTGGTACATCATAATAGGCTGTTCATCAAGATTTTCATCAAGATGTTCTTTGGAGATTTAGAACACTACCTAGTAGGTCAAGAGAAAAAACTCACCATTACTAACCAGCCTTAACAAAACCAAATGGTTCGAGCACAACCCCGAAAAAGGGGAAGAAAACCGAAGGCACATTATCCATCAAAAGTATATGTACCGACTCCGTCAATCCCAACTCTGCCGCCGACAAAAAATAATACCGATTTAGGCGCTAGAGTGCGTAAACCTGTCGACCGGTTAACTTACTAAAAATAAATAAAATAAAAAAAAAAAAAAAAAAAAAAACTAATTAATTGTAAAGTTAGAACCGTCTTTTGAACATTGTAAATTTTAATTTCGCATTAATTGATTCAAACTCAATTCGATTTTTTTCAAATTAAAGAATTTCTTTAAAAAGAGTCAGTGCCACGTATTAGTACCGTTGCTCAAGGCCTGGATCAGTTGGCTGAAAGAATTGATTGGGAGATTGAGGTGCAAAATTCATGTCCGCTTGCAGAAGAGCATGAGTCAAACATTTTAGACCTATCTGCCATCGATCCGAATAAACTCCAATTTGATAAATCGGTCACCAACAGAACGTTCGCGACCTCTTTATCAAATCGATTCTCACGGTGGACGACTGCGAGCTACGCTTCCGTCGGGCTCTTCGCCACCACGCCTTCAAATTTTGCCTCGGGGACATCACATGGGTGAAGATTATGTCGCAGCCAAGGTCTAAAAGCACTACCATCGCCTTCGTGCGCTTTGCGCAAGTTGCCTTGCATCTTCAAATCGTCCAATCTTTGGACCGAGCCTCATGGCATGGGAAGGAAATTATCGCCCGAATTAATCCGAGACGCACCAAACTCTCACATTTTCCAAAAAAACCGGGAAATCAAGAGAGTCAATCAGAAGTGAGACAAATCGAACTTCGACATTGCAAAGAAGGGCTGGACAAAATTGAAGCTGGCCTGGACCTTCAAATTATTATTATTATTATTAAATAAATAGAGATGATCATATTATTTTGAAAGAATCTAATTTTACTTATTAATTTTGAATGCTTCTGATTGCCACTATGCGCTGGTAAAAAACGAATCCTCTGTTTCCAAACATCAGATAAGATCTTGAAACAGCTTTGATAAAATTAAATGTTTCACAAAAAATTTAAATGAATTGTGTATTTTTAATAGAATTGACATAAACTGGTCGAAAACTTTTTGCATGATTTTTGAAAATAGGAAAAAATTATATCCAGATAAGATTAGAGTAGATAATGAAAACATATTTGTTGTAAAGGAAATCTGTTTATTTGGATTCATAATTGATCAAAATCTTAATTTTACCAAATTTGTATCTAATTTATCAATTCAAGTTAATAGGAAATTATTTTCTATCAAGAGAATTTTCTATCTTGCTACTTCAGTAAAAATACAGTTTTTTAAAACCTTTATCCTCCCATATTTGACTATTGCTCTACGCTTTTATGCTATTTTTCAAAAGAAGCATTAAATAAATTAGCTAAAAGTTATTATATCTCTATCATAAAACTTTTAAATCTTAAGCTTGAAGCAAACAGCTTTAATGAAATAAATAACGCATTAGTAAAGGATGGCTTATTCATTTCAACATCGAATTTTTGAAAGGATGCTAACTTTTTCTTGTAAATGTCTATTTTATTTCAATTCTCCGCTAAATCTAAAAGATAAATTAAAGAAAAATGAATCAAGAAATTTGAATTATAATTAAAGAACAACAATAACCTTATTGAACCAATGGCCAAATCAAAAAGTGGTGAAAAAACATTTGAACATTTTTATTCGAGATTAATAAATTGCTTTGTGACCAAGAGATCAATGTTGAAGTTTTCAACGTTTAAGCTTTCAATTTTCAATAACATAAATTTAATTTACACAGATTTTTTTCTAAATTTGAATTATTTAACTTAAATAGCTGATTGTTAAGTTTTTTCAAATTAAATCAATAATTCTATTCAATTTTTATAATTAACCAAGTTTTTTAGTTTCTTCACAAAAATTACATCACTTTTCGCATAATTTGCTATTTTTTGTTTTATTTATTTATTTATTGTTAAATTAATCTCCATTGATGGAGAAAGAGTATAAAAAAAAGTTAAATATGGCTCTGTTACGTTTCATAGCAGCCAATTTCATCGCGTCATTTTTATCGCAAGTTATTTCGTCGCAAGTGTCAATTTTTCATAGCAAGTCTTAATTTTTTATCGCATGATAATTCATCGCAGGTGAGATTTTCATTGCAATCGAGTAAACAATAGAAAATTAGAAACAAAAAAAAAATTTTATTGAAAAAGAATAAAGTTAAATATCAATTAGTTTGATTAATTTGATTAGATAAGAATAAATTATTCAATGTTTAAACACAAATTACTTAAATACTCTAGTAGGTTATCTCTATTGTACGACTTACATAAGTTAAATAAGCGAGAATCTTTCTTTTGTTGTTCAACTGGCTTTTCGACTATTTCTCCTGCTTTTATCTTGACTAAGTTATTTTCAGTATGTGACTGTTCAGTCTTTAGTTTATCGATCAATTGATTAAACTTCAAGTGACTTTTTTCATCATTTGTAATAGCACCATGCCATGCTTCAACTGAATTTGTTGTCCGAGGTAAATTATTCAAAATTCTTTCATGAAGATTCCAAGAAGGAATTGGGAACCGAGGAACAACACGAATTGACTTAGAATTTTCTTTTAGTCGCCCAATATAACACTTTTCAAAATAACTACAATCTTTCCAAACTTTATGTATTGCATTGAACACCGCTTTTTCATAATCAATATTGACTGATAAGGGAGGATTGGTTATATAACTATCTATCATTGTAAACAACTTTACATAAGTGTTTTGGTTTTTATTTGGCAGCAAGGCGTAAAGAAATGGAAAATCTCGGTTATTTATTATAACATGAATAGTATAGAGTTGGGTGAACAAAGAAGGTGAAATGTCAAAAGTCCCATCGCAAAACCAATTTGGGTTTCTATCCAAGAGTTTTAAGTTCTCTTTTGTGGTGAAAATCAAAATTCTCTCAGGGTCATCTGTACCACTATCGTCCCAAAAGAAACGATCTCGTCTACAGGTGACAGACAGCTCATCAACAACAACGATTTTTGACAAATCTTCAAATTCTTTACCAAAACCAGGCTTCTTTGACCTTTCTCTATTTATTTTACTCCGACAAGCATTGTAATTAGGCAATTGCATAACAGCGTCAAGATCAATTTCTTTATTTGTCTCAGTCACAATTGTTCTAGGTTTATCTTTAGACTCTTTAGCTCTTTTTTAATAGTTTCATTACTTTGTAGCACTTGAATTCGTTTCATATCTGGTTTATGATTTTGATGCATCCCAGTCATTATAAAAGGAGGTTCAAAACCGACACTGAAACCACGTCCACCACATAACCACTCACATCTCCATGTAACATTTCCTTTGGTATTATGACCCCGTTCTTTTGTGTAGGCATGTCCTTTACTAAACAATTTGTAGCCATTACGATTTGTTTTCGTCATAATCCAATTAAGTTCGCCCAAATCTAAATTGTTTATTTTTTCCAATTTTTCAAGTTGAAGTTCATCCTGATCCTCTTCTTCCTCCTCTGACGAATCACTTGAAACTGTATCAGTGTATACTGACTCAATAGGTGTTAGTATACTAAGGTTTCTAAATGATTGTTCAAGGCATTCATCAACGGCATCATTTTCGACTATTGTATCATTTGTAACTTTTTCGATTCTAATGGAAGATGTGACTACGTTATTTTTTGGACTTGTATCAACCCATAAAGTAGGTTTACTGCATATCTTTCGACTTCTTAAATTTTTCACTGACGGGGAATCGTTTCGATTCAATAACAAGAAATTTTTGTTCATAACTTAGTTCTAGATAAAGAGATAACTTAGTTTTATGAAATAGATGCTATGGAAAAAAAATTATGCGATGAAACAAACTAAGATGCGATGAAAAAAAAGAAGATGCGATGAAAAAAAAGAAGATGCGATAAAAAAAATTGAAATGCGATGAAAATTGAGATGCGATGAAATTAGTGTTGCTATGAAACGTACTAATCCCGTTAAATATATAAAAAAAGGAAAAAAAACTGTTCACCAATTTTTGTTACACTGGAACTACCAAATGACTTCGTTAAATTAATAAGATACAAAAACAAGCGCTGTTTTTGTTTTTTTAACATTTACTATTGAAAGTTTATCAATTCAAAAAAATTTAATTTTTCCAAAAATATTTCGTCAGCTTTTAATTTTAGTTCTGGACTAAAATTAAATTATAAAAACAATAACTAGAAAATTTTCAAAATTTATTTTTATTTTTTTCAAATTGAGCATTCGGTTTTAAATCAAAGCAATAATTAGAAAATAATACTTTCATTTATTTATTTAAATTAGAACATGACATTTAAGAATATAATATTTTTGAGGACGTTATTTCTTCTGCTAGCAATTTTTTTTCACTTGCTTGTAAAATTATGCTTATGATAGCAAGATTTTTTTCTTTTGATATCAAAAATAAAAATATAAAAAAATAACCAAAAATATTTGATAAAATTTTATTCATATTAAGTTTGAAAAGAAGAATTAAGAAATTAAGTTTTGTACCGACAACAAAAAAAATTTATATGTAGAAGTCAAATTTTTTTTCTGCTGTCTTTTTGATTTTCTGACAGAACTATTTTCTGTATTTATTTTTTTGGTTGTACAACCACGAGGTCTGCCACGGCGTTTTGGACCATTTGAAGATTTTTGTACATCAGCTTGATAATTTTGATCAATATTTAAATTATCAAGCCGCTACTTTTCTCCCATTCTACTCATCGAAAATACCTTTGCATACTTTATCAGCAAATTCAATACTAGTTGGGTCTGTTAGAATTTAAGTTTTAGTTTTAATAAATGTCTTAAATTCTTTTAAGCACTCATTTTACTTTTTTTATCACCAAAAAATCTCACTTTTCTAAAAATACTTTTATGAAACAAAATACCTTCTTGCAAACAAAATAACTTCTTTCAAACATAATTACTTCTTTAATATAAAATTATTTTTTAAAAAAATGATTGATCTCGAGGAGAAATTTAGTGAATCATCGATCGAAGATAAGAGTTTATCTGCTAACGAAATAGGCATTGAAATTAACAATCAGACCAAAAGCTCCAATTCTTTTAAATTTTTATTATTTTTTTATTTTTTTTTATTTATTTTTATTTTTTTAGTGTTTTATTTTTTACTTTTTTTTTATAAAAAATCATTTTTTTTTCACAAGAGTATTTTTAGACAGCAAAATTATTTTTGTTCCAAGAGAGTTTTTTTACACAACAAAATGACTTGAATATCAAGAGCATTTTCAGAATTCAAAGAGAAATTCAAGAAAAATGATGATTTTTGGTGATAGAAAAATTCTTAGCCTTAATAAATCAATTGGGAATTAATTAAAAATGAGGTCTGAAGATATCAATTATGGCATTGTGAATTTTGGTACAAAAAACAAATATAAAATATAAAAAAGGCCAAAGCTCAGGTTCTGAAGGAGCAAAACATGTTCTGTAAATTGTAGCATCTGAAACATCCTTTGTACCACCAATATACTGATTCTGCAAAACTCTGCAATACATCTGCAAAATTCAGAATTTTGTGAATTTTTGTACAAAATCAGAAACCAAATATAAAATACACCATAGATTTAATTTGGATCAGCGAAAAAAATATTCTGTAAATTGTAGCAACTGCTACATCCTCTGTACCACCACTTAATGTAAAAATATTAATCTAAAATTCAAAATCTTACAAAGCATTTAGACCACTGTTTAGGCAACCTAAAGTATAGAATTTTAAACTTTTGTTATGTTTTAAATGTGTCTTGAAAATATTTTTTTATTTCAAAAAAAATTGAAAACAAATATTTTGAAAATAGATGCGCACTGTGATAGAAATTTCAAACCAGTATATATATGCATTTTACCAAAGGTTTGCAAGATGAGATTTTAACTTAGGCGCAGAATCCAGTCCAAAATGTCAAACATATTGAATTAATCGATGAGCAACAATAGAGTGGTCGATTAGAGCGTGATTCAGCGAAAGAACTCGTAGGATGACTATGAATTGATACAACGGGTTGGCAGTGGCACTTATGGCGAAGTTTAAAAGACCAGAAACATTCACTAGGTACCAGGTACCAGAATCCAACTCTAACAACTATAGCCTTTTTTTCTAATCTATTTTCAAAGGGGATGACTTTACTGTCGTCCAACAGGAGATTTGCTTGCTTAGGGACTGCAAACACCCGAATAAAATCGCATATTTTGGATCCTATTTGAGGTAAGCCTAAATTAGATCAAAAATATCAGAATTTTTTTTTCCAAAGAAGAGACCAATTTTGGATAGCTTTGGAATTTTGTGGTGGTGGCTCTCTCCAGGATATTTACAATAGTATACTTTTTTATGATTTAAAAATTTAGCCTAAATTTTGTTTCAAGTTACTGGTGCTCTTACCGAAAACCAGATTGGTTATGTGGGCCATGAGACTCTTAGAGGACTGCAATATTTTCATAACATGGGCAAAATGCATCGGGACATAAAAAGATCCAATATTTTGCAAACTGTTGATGGTGATGTTAAACTTGCCGATTTCGGTGTATCAGCACAAATAACAGCTACTCTGGCCAAGCGCAGGTCATTTATCGGAACGCCGTATTGGATGGCCCCGGAAGTGGCTGCTGTTGAGCGAAAAGGATGACATAATCAGCAGTGTGACATATGGGCGGTTGGTATAACCGCGATCGAATTGGCTGAGCTTCAACCACCCATTTTTACCTTCATCCTATGCGAGCTCTAGTAATCATGTCCAAATCGGGTTTTAAGCCGCACACTCTCAAAAGATAATGAAAAGTGGTCTTCAAATTTTCACAACTTTATCAAGGTAGCTTTGACTAAGAAGCCAATAAAAGACCCATTGCTGAGAAGTTGTTAGAGCACCAGTTTTTATTATAAGATTTTTCGAATCGTTTGAGAAAAGAAATACTTTTTATTTCTTTATTTTATTTTAAAGGAAGTTGTTGTCAATGCACCAAGGCTCATATCTAACAAGAAACAGAGTGAATTGCGAGCTGTCAATCCGACTGAAAGTAAAAATGATTCGGTAAGATTTAATTTCATACTTCCAAATTAAATAGAAAAATTAATTTAGGGTTGTGGTGGTTGAATGCAAGTACGAAGGAAACAGTTTATCACATTTGTACCAGTGGCAATGATGGTCCCAGATTTGGCACTCATTGCACTCATTCATTCAGCAACCAGAGAACTCAATTATCAGTTTTTGTCATCTCAATGTGACACAATAATTCAGTTGCATGATCAAATTTTAGTAAGACATGGAACTATGTTGGTTGGTCCGCCTTGTGGCGAAAAAACATAAAGTTAAGAGCTCTAAGCAATCTACCTTCATATATGTGCGAAAAATCACAGGATAAACAAAAAACAACTGTTTCAATTGTAAGTTTATTTAAAAGTCAGTAAAATAATTTAAATTTAATAAGTAAATTAATTAAAAAGAAATAGCAAAAATATTTATTAATTCAGTAAATTTATTGAAATTACTGTTTGATAAGTGCTTTTTTTGCATTTTTGGGACAATCAGGCCCACGAACTTCGGACTCCATTTGAAAAGTTGCCTTGAGGGTCGTTTATTATTCCAACATCGCGTTTTCTAATAAACAGGTGCCTGGATTTCTCCAGCTTCAACGGCAGTAAATGAATAAATCCAAAAAAATGTCAGATTTTTATGTAAAAATCAGGAAAAAAATTATTAATTTTTTTTATTTAATCTTTATTACAATTAAAAATATTTGTTTTCTTTAGTTTTGTCAATTTTACCAATTATCGACATTCAAATCAAATTTCAACTTCGATGGACTGCATTTTCAGGTTGTATAAATTATTGGATGTATTTCTTATAAAATTCGTTTTATTAACCTCTAAACTGATGGCTAATATTTTTCTTATTAAGTCTCTAATTATTTTAAATGTTTTTTGATAAAAACTTATTTAATTTTCAATTTTTTAATCAAAAATTTAATTTTGTTTATTTAGAATTAAAAAAAAATTAAATAACAAAATCAGCTGCGTAAAATTAGTTATACAATTAAAAGATTGAAAATTTTATTAAAATTTTCGGAAGTAAGAAGTCAAAAGATATCTTAATTTAATTTTAAGCTAAATCCTTTTTTATAAATAGCAGATAAATATCATAGCCATTAGAGGTAAAATGAATTTTATAGCTCTGTAGGTAGGACATTTTCGGGCCGTACGCGTGGGACCGTACGTAAATATTCTTGCACATTAATAAATAAATTAGGGCTACCCACCCAGTAAGATTTCCGACAGTGACATGGAGGCTTAACGACCCGTAGTGATCATTATCTTTAGGAACTTTTTGACTCATCTCTAATTTTATGCATGTGACTCGGGAGTCCAAGGAGGCGCCTAAGTCGAGAACTTAAGTTCAGCCGACTGTTGATCGAGGAGGCAAATCTGGAAGGCGATTTGAGATCATGCAAGGTTTCGAGAACAATATGATCTTTAGAGCTTTAAACCGGCCTTAAAAAATCTTTAATTCTTTATTTATTTAAAAATTTTTTTTTTCGGATGGACACTTAATCGGGTCAATGCGTAGAGGGATTCGATTTTTATCAAACTCTTTTACCGCTTGTTTCACCATAACTCGGTCTATTGTGAGACTACTTACTAAAGAGCTGATAAGAGGAAGTCTTGTGCTCGAAGTTAACTCGGTTGGTGTCTGTCCTAGGTTAATTTCAAATCGACAAACGAAAAAATTGGTATGATGCAATGGACGCAAACAAACAATTTGTTTATCAACACGAATGGTTATCAAAACAGATGATTTTTTTGATTTTTTTTTATTAATTGTTTTTGTTAAATTTATAATTTTTTTTTAAATTTTTAATTATTTTAAATTGAATTTAGTTTGATAAATAAAAAATTAATAAATTTAATCTTTTTTATTTTTTATTTTTTATTTATTAAATCAATTGCTATTTATCGTAGAAAATTTATGAAAAAACATCATAGAAAGGTAAAACGATGCTGTGTCATTTATCACTCATATAATCATTATCTGCTTGCCGCCGTGAATACAGAAACGCGTAATATAATCTATACCCATAAATTTATTAAAAATGACCATAAATATAATAAAGTTTCCATAAATTTATTAAAAATAGAATAAACTTAACAGTTATATATCAAATTGAACAAAAAAGTAATAGAAAATAGAAAATTATCCTAAATTGATTAAAACAACCTTAATTTGAATAAAAAGAACATTTATTGGTTCATTAGAATTAATAAACTCATTAGATTTACACATTTAAGATAAATTAATTGACACTTCAATGAACCAATTATAACTGAAAAAGATCTAAGATATGCTTACGATTGGAACAAACAAGACAAGAGAATTGTTCATTTTCAGGGATCATATTACAGCAAGTCCGTTATAGAACAAGAAAAATTGCTTCCAACTTCACTCACCACAATAATTAAGCAACTAAGCTTATTATTATTGAGTCTAAATTGTACAAAAAAAATTTAAATTTTAAACTTTTAAATTAAAAATAAATAATCAAATAAATTTAAATGAAATAAATGGTCAAAATTTAGTTTGACAAGATTGATAAAAAATTGTAAAAGAAAAAAATTTGTATTTTGAGCTTAACAATTGATCAATGTCTAAATTTTAAAAAATTTGTTTATAAATTATCAATTAAAGTAAATGAGAATTTTTTTTCTATTACATATAATTTTACCATATGTACTATTAAATTTAAATATAAAAAAAACGTTTCTCTGTTTGAAGTTTTTGCAAATTTTGGTTATTTTAATCATTATATTAAAAATAAAATAGGGTCCTTGTTAGTAAATTATGTGATACTTACGGCAAGCCTTTACAAAAAAAATTGTATTATTATTGCGCAATAAACAAATGTTAACAAAAAAAAAATGAGTTTATTATTCTCTAATGAATCTGATTTATCTTTAATGAATTTGATATTTTTTTAATAAATTTGTTACTTATTTCTTTTATTTGAAAATAATATAATAAATTTGTTGTATTTTCTTTAATTTATTTATAATTTAATAAATTTATGGTAAACTTTTATAAATTTATGGTATTTTTAATAAAATTTATGGTTATAAGTGTTAACGGCCATACAGAAATTCACTTTTTAATTTAAATTTTTGAATCACTTGTAAATAAATGATTTAAAATAAAAAAATTTTTTATTTCTATTTACAGTTATAACAAACTGTTTTAAATTTAATTTTTACCACCTCTTTTATAAATCGTTTTGATTTTTTTGCTTTAGATAAAATACAAAATTACAAAAATAAACATGGTTAACCCAGCGAAACTCATTAAAAGGGATATCAGAGCCCTGCTCCGGAAAGCTTTTCATGAATTCAACAAAATTCATGGGGTTGGCGCATTAAACGCTCGAAAATTAAAGAATTAATGAAAGGTATCCTATTTTTCATTATTTTAATTTTATTAATTTTTGATTTAACTAGAAAAAGGTTTAAATTCGACAAGAGTGACGAAGAAATAGCCAATTTATCGAAAGAAAAAGGCTTGGCTAATTTTTGGGTTGAGTACGATGGTAAAGAAACTTTTAAAATAAGGGAATATGACGATGCAGTTTCAGATGTTCTTAAATTTAAAAGTCATGAACTTGACTTAGAAGTAAATTTAAAATTACTTTTTCTTTTGGTTTATTTTTAATTTTTTTCTGTTAAGAGTGAATCTTTGTATTCGGAAAACCGAACGTTAAGTACTGTTTGTGATTCCAAAAAAGTATTTTTCATCTAGTAATTTTATTTATCTTTAAATTAATTTGTAACAGATGTCAAATCGTGATCTGGATAAGGAACGAATTAAAAACTGTTTCCTTAAATGCAAGAAGCTGATGGGAAATGAGCTTGGCATTGAGAACATTGATGAAATGAACGAATAATGCACTAGTAATTTTTACATAAAATTAAAAGAATTTTTTTTGAATTTTTTAAATTTATTAATTTAGTCAATAATATTGAACTTCCAGGCTTTCAAATGGATGATTCAATTTATTCAAGAAATATTGTAGGATTTGATATTTTTCAAGGCATCTTCACCATCAAACAAAATGATAAAACAGAAGTTAAAATGGAATCGATTAGATTTGCAAATAGAAATGTCAAATCGAGTATCACAATATCAAAATTAAGTGAATTTCAAGGCAAAGATGAAAAAGATCAACAACCCGAGATTATTGTCTCGCCAGAAAAAATTTCAAAAGAAACGATAACTGAAATAAAAGTAATGCCTTATAAATTTTAAATAATAAAAACCTTTAAATGTTTTTAGGATATTCCCGAATATGTCCACCCAGACGACATTTATTTCGATTTTGATGAAATTTTGGTCACGAGGGTCCGAAAAAATAAGCGTCAGGCAAAAATTAAGTGGTCCAAACTCGGCGGAATCTTTTAAATAGTACTTGGGAGAATTTTTCAATGATAAATCCTGGCTTTCAAAATGAAAGACCGGAAAGACCAGCAAAAGAAGAAAGTGCAATTGTCCATATTTCTGACATGCAAAGTAAGAAAGGAACTTATAATGAATTCAAAAAAAGGCGAAAATACAAATTTTAAAAAAATAGAATTTTTTTTAGTTTTATTTTAATATAAAATATTGATCATGTATCGTCATCTTCTAGAATTTTCTTCTTTGGCTTTCACTTTTAACTTATAAACTTCGATAGCCTCAATTTTCATTATTAAAGAATTTTTAATCTTGAATGCTTAAAGCAACCATAAAGGTCTTGATAAAAATTGAAAAAATTCCATCTTCAACAAAAAATCTAAGAAAATTGGTATTTTTTTTATTCAAAAGTTTTTAAAATGGAATTTTAAAAATTTTAAACTAAATTAAATACATTTAAAATCAACTCTAGAATGATAGCGTTTTGAGTTATAAAAAAAAATCGGGAAGACCAGAAGACAAAACAAATGGTTTATTTTTTTATAAAAATTTTTATTACCAATAAATATTTAAAAAAAATAAAACAGTTAATAAATATTTTAAATTAAATCTAGTTCATTTTTTTTAAATGATTTTTTAAAGAAATTATTTTCTTTAAAGCAAACACTTTATATCTGAAAAATAAAAAAAATTTAAATTTTGATTTTATTAAAATATATCCAGCAAAATTCGAAAACAAAGAAAAACTAAAAAATATAATTGTCAATTATATGAAAGAGAGAGCCTTGACTGATTTGAAGGGAGGCCACAGAACGTCCAATTCACATTTCGTAGAAATTTGTGAAAAATACTTCGAAAAATCAAAAGAATACTTAAAATTGGAAGCCCTAAATTTATATGTAAATGGAAACGAAACGATAATGGGATTGAAACTTACATATTAGAAGAGCTACGTTGGAATGAAAAACTCACAACTAATTCAGAAAAAAATTCCCAGTATCATGAATTTGTTTTTTCATATGATGAATGGAAAAATTTAGAAAAAACAATAATTTCAGCAAGAAGGAAAAAATTTTTATCAGCAGCAAATGCATTAATATCAAAGAAAATTCAATCAGATGGAATAAATTGCTTATTCAAGCTCAAAAACAATTTTCAAACCGAAAACGATTTTTTAGAAGATGAAGATTTTAAACAACGTGAAATTAGTTATACGTCTCTAGGAAAACTCAAAAGTTAATTCAGAATACGTTTTCACCTAAATAATGATCTTCGAATTGATTCTGACGCTACAAAACTAGTATTTGATTATTTGGTACCAAAAACATCAAAGTCCTTAATTGAAGGATATATACAAGAAGTGGTTTCAAATCCATTTGGTGCGCTTTTGGTATCAGAAAAACAGGCAAAAATGTGGGGTGTTATTCAAGAAAACAATCCAGTTTGGTTTTTTGATGCAACTGGTAAATTAATGCTAAAGCTAAAAGATCAGCAAGAAATTTTATTATATTCTATTGTTTGCCATGATCAGACTTTCAAAAACTTAATCCCTTTCGCCGATTTTTTATCAAGTTCAAATGACACCATAACAATTAACTGTTTTTTGAAAAAAATTATCGAAAGATTTCATAAATATTCTTTTTTTCGATACCCGAAATTTTTTTTCACCGACTTTTCATGGGCTAACATAAATGCATCTTTGAGGGCTTTAAATAATCTAGAAATCATGGATTATTTAGTGCTTGCATACGAACTCATAGTCAAAAAAAACATGTGGGCCTCTTTACGAATAAAAACATGTGTCTATATTTGTTCGACATATTTGCTAAAAAATGTTATTGATGAAACCGAAAAAATTGTTGGTAGTGGAAGTTTACAATTAAATGGTCATGTAAAAAAAACTTTTATATGCAGCTTTAGCTTACTTCAGAATAGCACATCTATCGAGGAACTTTGACAAATTTTGGAATGTATTCAAATTATTTTATTGACCAAATTCGAAATCGAAATTTTAGCCGAAAAAATTCAAAAATTAGAATTGTTTTTATCCACAAGAAATGCAAAATAGTTAAATAACATATTCTATGATAAAAATAACATTGAAAATGATATCAAGAAGCAAATTTTCTTTTTCGAAAATAATGATCAAAATTTATTGCAGGATTCACCTTTTGCCAAATTTTTTCATGAACTTTTACAAGAAAATCAGAAAATTATTAATAATATTAATGAAAATAATGAACTGAAGCTAAAGAACATATTTTATTCACCTAGACTTTTAGAAATAATTAAAAAGAAGCTACATTTGACGCCACTATGGACTGGTTTAATGATAAATAACGAATTTCATGGCAAAACTCGTTTTTCAAATAATTATGTTGAGAGCTGGTTTAAACACCTGAAAAATAGTGTCTTAAATAAAAATAAGCGTGTTTGATCTTGTCGTTTATTATTCCTTAGTGAAATATCAACGCCTTTGTATTTTTATATTAATCATAAGTATAAAAAATACTATGAAGACATAGCAAATATTAGGCTCGGAACACTACGAAAGAGAAAAAACACAGACGATAGAGAGATGTGGAATTTTAAGAAACCGGCTAAAAGTTGTGCTGGCTACCATAATATTGTCTTCAAAATTGACAAGCAAAACCATGAGGATAATATGCCAAAATTAAATGAAAAATTTTCTGTTGTCAGTGAAGGGTCAAAAAAGATGGAAAATCCACCAACTGAAATTGAAATAATCGATACAGAAGTTCCAATGGATGTTGACAAAAAAGATGAAAATAATTTCGAAAATTTTATCTATTTTAAAATTGAAGGTTACGAACAATGCATTTTGCAAAATGCATTGTTCGTAACTCTAAAAAGAAAATTTTAATTCTTGATTGTTTTCATTCAACTTAGATTTTTAATGAAGGAAATTTAAAAAGAGAATATGGACTTGGAAGTTATTTAGAGGTAGATTTCTAATTAAAAAGTAAAAGCTCTAATTTAAAAATTATTCTAGTTTAAAAACTTTGACATTATTTTTGGTTTTATTAATGAAAACTCAAATCATTGGTCAATGATGTTTTTTGAATTAAACGGAAGCAAATTTTCCTTTGTTGATCCATTGGGAATAAAATTTGAAAATCAGCAAAAATCTTTTGAAAACTGGAAGAAAGTCGAAGTCAGTATTTAATCAAAATTTAATTGTTTAAATTTTTTAATAGTAAATTTGCCTCTACCGATGAATCACTGTATAATAGAAATTGGAAACAAGCAAAATGTGATCATTCACTTCAAACTGATCCAAATAATTGTGGGGTATTTGTGAGTTTCTTTCTAAAATGTCTTGTATAGGGAAAGCCGCTTTTTTTCAATACATTAAATTGTTCACTTCAAAAATTGCGTTCAGAAATGATTCGAATCTTTAGAAAAAATTCTAGTGAAAATTTCTGTTCGAAATGTGGTTCGGAAATTAAAACATTTAAAGATATTGTGAAAGGTGATTGCTTTCATAAATTTCACAAATCATGTATTGAAAATTATGAATTTGATCAGTCATGTCAAATTTGTTTTTAAAATAAATGATTTGTCAAACAATTTTTTTTTTATTCAATCTTTAACAAATAAATCTGTTAAATTGAGTTGAAAATTTTATCTAAATAATGAACCTACGTTAAGAAAATTCTTATTTCATAGAAATCCTAAATCTTAGAAGTTTTCTAAGAAAAAAAAAATTGAGATTCTTAGATGTTTAACTTCTAAGAACATCTAAGAAAAACTAAGAATTCTGAAATATTTTTTTTAAATGACATTTTTTTTAAATGTTCTTTCTTTTTATACTAAAATAAAATATATTTGAGCCAATCAGATTCTTTTTTTTTTAAACTTTACTTTTTATAACGTTCGACTGTCTTAGAACGATTTATTACTCCAATTTTGGCGCAAAAATTAGAAAAAAATATTATCATCATCGGTTTTTTATTCTTAGTTGAGTATCGTCATTAATCAATCTGAAAAAAGAACTTTCAATTTTTTGATTGATGCTTTTGATTAAAATTTAAAACGGACTTCATAAGTATCACTTTAATAATATTGAATTAGAGCTCATAGTCTAGGACAAAAATCTTTTTAATTTATATGTTTTATTAAGCTCTAAATAATTATATTTTCAAATTAATTTATTCTTATGTTTGTGTTCCAGTAGCAGTAAAATTAATGGAATAAAATTTCTTTCCTTGGAATCTTTAGCAGTAAGCTTTTTGAGTCTAAGATAAAAAATTTGTTTTGACAACCGGAAGTCAGAAAAGAATTAAGGTTTAGTAATAATGTTCTTGTTTAGGATAATGAATAACGTTTATCTTGGGCCATAAGGAGGGCTTTTTCTTGAAAATCCAAGTGGTTCACTTTATTATATTCGTGGAAAAGAAAGACTCCAGATAAATTTTTTAGCTGAATATAAATATTTAGAAAACTACATATAAAAACGTCCTTGTTATTTTGTATTTAATTATTATTTTTGTTTAAGTTTTTATTTTTACTTTTTTTTTTCATCTTGCCTTGAAGATTTTCTGATATTATTCTTTTTATTCTAAAATGAGTTTTTTATTTTTCCCGTTGTATTACTTTTAAAAAATTTTAAGAAAGTTGGAATAAATCTAGCTTATTTAATGTAATTTCATCAAGAGAGGTATTTTTATTAGATCAGAATCATATTAACTATTCCGATCTAATAAAAATTCAATTTTTAACCCTCTCATTCAAATTTAATTTTTAAAATGTCCTGCTTTTTCGCTCAAAATCCGGAAATCTGCTCGATTAGATTGGTCTGGCTTTTTTGACTTCTGAAAGAACAGATGTTAAAAAAGCTAATACGGAAGAGTGAAAAAATAAGCAGCTTGTTGGGAGGGACTGTAAAAAAGGAATTGGAAGTGTCCAAATCGTTTATTGACTGTTTGTGTAGAAAAGCAATATTTCTTTTTGTATTCAAACTTAAATGTATTCAAAATGCCTTTTGAAAGGATGAAAAGATCATTATGTTCTTAAAAAATTCAATATGAATTAAACAAGTTATCCTGTCTAAAAGAAATTAGAATTGTTAGTTACAACAAAAAGAGAGTTGAATTTTCGAAATTCAGTTAATTCTCG
The DNA here is from genome assembly GCA_010279815.1 of Brachionus plicatilis. Taxonomy (NCBI): domain Eukaryota; kingdom Metazoa; phylum Rotifera; class Eurotatoria; order Ploima; family Brachionidae; genus Brachionus; species Brachionus plicatilis. Next base: position 117,050 of record QEOQ01000114.1, on the reverse strand, counting down.
TTTTGACACGATCCTGTCCTTTTTTTGCCTATTACCAACAATGCTTGTTTTTCCCGATCTAAACGAGCGTACTAAGAGAGAACAGGAAATGCTTACTCATTAAGCATTTCAAGCGATAAAGTAAGATATTTTAAATATTAAATTTGTAATTGTTGAAATTACAAAATTTAGCTGATTTTTTTCAACAATTTTAAGGATATTTATTAGTAATACAATGAGATGAAATGAAAATCGCTTTTTTGATGAAAAAGAATAATATAAGTGATTTTGAGTTTATTTTCTTTCTATTTTTTTATATTTTTTATATGTTTAATAAATTGAAAAAAAAATTATTTTTATTTTAATTATAGTTGCGAGCAATCAAAATCACTGTTTATTTATTATTATTTAAATAATTTTTTTAAAATATTATTTAAATTGCACCAAAAATTTGTATTTGCTTTCATTCTGAATTTAACATTGCAAATTGTCAAAATAGCTGTTGAGTTAAATAGTGAAATGCAATTTAAATGGGGACATTGAAAATCAAGGCAAAAACAATTATTTACAAATAAAACTTACATGTTATATCAAGTAAGGTAAGTTAAAACAAAATGATTAATATTTATTACCTCGCAATTAAAAAATTAAGTTTTCTAATCCTATAAATAAATTAAAATGAAAAATTATATATCACTTCGGTTTAAAAGGGTCTACTAATTTATATCCTAATTTAATCAAATTTACTCATTGTTAATTCATATTTGGTAAAAACTTTTTTGACATTTTCATTTTAATAACTT
>QEOQ01000114.1:95782-115561 GCA_010279815.1 Brachionus plicatilis | reverse complement strand
TGTTTTTTTTGGATCTATCTTAAAATAGCTGAGAATCAAATAGCTGTGTCAAAACAAACTTGTTAAAATACAAAGAAAATTTAATTAATTATAGCAGTGTCAAAATCGCTTTTTTTAACACGATGAAAATATCTCTTTCATTATAGCAAATAAAAATTACCATTTCTAAATAGCTAAATTATAGATTTTTTTCATTTTAATTATAATTTCTAAGAAATGAGTGAGACTACAGATTTAAACGATTTAGCTTCAAATCTTAATTCAATTAATTTAAATGATAAAGGTAAAATCACTCGATCTCAAAAAGGTTTTCCACAACTTTGTTTTCAAAACTATTACTATCGGTTGGTAAGCTCAAACGTCCCTAAATGCAATTGGCGTTGTGTTAAAAATTTCTGTAATGTCAGATGTTCAACCTTCGGCGATAAAATTGGAGAAGAATATGAAGTAAAATTTGAGAGCAAAACTACTGAACATAATCATACATCAGATCCTTTAAAATATGTACAACTTGAACGAAGACGGAAAATAGAATTAAAAGCTTCAATGTGTGATGAACCGCCACGTAAAATTATATCTGAATTTGGAAATGAATTAAAGTTAGAAGAAGAAATTGCAAACGCTGCGTCTGAAAACGCCGATCGACTCTTTATTTCCAGGATAAAAAAAAAATCCAAACCAGAGTATTTAAGAGACTTAAAAGAGCCAAACACTCTAGAAGCGATAATTTTTCCAAATGAGCTTTTGAAAACATTTAAAGCTGAAAATTTTCTGATCCATGATTCAGGAGTTGATGATAAAGAAAGATTTTTTGTTTTCGGAACTGATTCGGCTTTAAAATTACTTGAAGGTAGAGATGTTTTCGCTGATGGAACTTTCGACATAGCGCCTAAACCATTCACACAGGTTTATAGTCTTCATGTTTTGATAAATAATAAGTGTTATCCAATTGTATACGCTCTTTTGCCTCGTAAAACACAAACTATTTATGAAAAATTACTGACCGTGATTTTAGAACGTTTGGACATAGGTCCAAATTCAATCAGTTGTGATTATGAATTGGCATTTATCAGTGCAGCTAGATGTGTCTTTTCATCTACCAAAGTATATGGTTGCTTTTTTCATTTAAATCAGTCAAATTGGCGAAGAATACAAAAACTTGATCTCGAGAATCACTACAATAATTTAAAAGCGGGCTATAGAAAGCTAATAAAGCTGTTAGTGTGCTTGGCTTACGTACCAGCTGAAGATGTCTGTGAATTATTTTCAGAAATGAAATCAAGTTTAGACGTAACTGATCCAGTCCAAGAGAATATTTCTTTATTGTATGATTATTTTGAAGACAATTATTTGGGCAAAGAAGTGGTAAAAAAAACTGGAAGAGGAAGAGGTGTCAAGATAATAACAACAAGAGCTAAGCCATTATTCGATATTGAACTTTGGAGTATTCATTCAAGAATATTAAACAATATACCTCGTACCACTAATCATGTAGAGTCGTGGCATAACTCGTTTGGTAATATGTTAAAAAGCCATCCTGTTGTTTATGATTTTGTCGAAAGTTTAAGAAAAGAGCACAAGAAAGTAGAGGACAATCTAATCATGGTGAAAACAGGCTTAGTTGCAAATCGGAATAGTAATCAAGAATTAATTCAAAAACGTCTACTTGAGTTATTGAATAATTATGACAAGAAAAAATTAGATGAATTTTACAATAATTTAGCTTTAATATTAAAATATTGATTAATTACTTAATAATTCAATTTCTTTTCGTGTCATAAAACAAATTTTTTTTCTAATAAACTTAGCTATTTTCAACAAACTATTTTTTATTGGCTATTTTTAGCTTTACCTGTCTATTTTAATTGATTTATTTTGACATATCTATTTGTTAAAAGTGGCTATTATGTTAATTTTTTTTGAGATAATTTATTTTAACCGTTTCCCGTTTTTTTTATTTTTTTAAATAAAATTTTTTTCTTTTGTTTTTTTTTTTTTTTTAAATTTTTTTCTTTTGTTTTTTATTTTTTTAAATTTTTTTACTTTTGTTTTTTTTTAAGTAAAAGCCAGAGTCCGCCCGCCAAAATTGGGACGGTTAATACGGTCACGGTCACGGCTTTTAAAATGTTTGGCCCGTTTACTGTCCGCTTGCACGGACACCAACACTACTTTTTATTTAGCAAATAAAATCAATAATTTGATTGTTGATTTTATTCATTTAATTTTTTTTATTCATCAGATCAATTATTTCAGGGAAACAAAGGTGCAAATATATTGCATAATCTTGAAGAATTCTTTTTAATATATTTTTTTTGGTAAATTATGATTTATCAAAATAGAAAGAATTTTTGCTCTTTTTGTTTTTATAAGTGATATTTAAAGTTTTTCAGAATTGAAAATCAGGATATGCGCCAACCTGTTAAATAAATGCCAAAAAGAAATAAAATTAAAATTAATAAAAATTTTGTAAATTTTGAAAAATTTGAATAATTTATGTCACTGAAAATTTTATAGTTTTTCACAAATTTAAAGGGATTAAAATTATATTAAAACTTTGAAAATTTTTATCTTATTTTTATTTAAAACAAAGTGAACATTATTCTATTGTTTCTATTAATTGAATTAAATGTCACATTTTATTAATTGAATTTTTACCGATTCTATGAAATCTGTGGGATATTCTATTCGTATTCGATCCACGTAAGGAACAAAATAGTTTCGATCAAAAATTTTTAAAATGCCTATTTATACAATGTCTTAGACGTTCTAATTCTGTTTTATCAATTTTTACAAATAATTTCTTTTTTTCAATCATTTTTCCCAGAAAGAAGCAAGCATAAACTCCATAGTTGATTGAATCGTTTTGAATTTATTGTTCAAGTTTTTTATTTAATTTCAATTTTTTCTTATAACTTTGTTTGAAATATATGCTTAAATTATGAATTTCATTTAAAATTTAAGAATTTTTGGATTTTTATTTGGTTTTGTCAAATTAAGTACGAAAGACCTAAATCAATACTAACTTATTTCCTTTTCAGTCGCGTTAATGGAATATTGTGAAATTTTTTTTTTGCTAACCTCCAGTTTTTAAAAAAAAGATCTTTTTTTTCTCCTTTCTTGACCCCAAAGGATCAAGATAATCAAAATAAAGATTTTTAAAATTGATACAAATAAAGCTCCAATGATTAACATTTTGATTTGCGAATCCAGCCAAATATTCACATCTATCAACCTTAATGAAAACTTATAAATAATCAGTTATCAAATGATTTATATTTAGTTTATTTGAAATTTCTGGCAATTAAATAAATGCCTTTATGACTGTTAATCCATCAAAAAACTCATTAAAAAATTTTTAAAATTCGAAATATTTCAAAATTATTTTTGTTCAATTAATCGTAAGAAGAGAAAAATGAAAGGTACATTCGAACCTCAATAAAACGAGACCCCATTTAATGAGTCCCTCTTTATAATGAGCTGTATTACCGTAACCGATTACGAGCTTACGTTGCTTCATTTGCCTGTTCAATCGAACGAAAAGGCTCCATTGGGCTAGGAAATGATGAACAAATGTAGAAAGAAACTTAAGCACGTAAAATTTTTGATAATAGACGAAAAATCAATGGTGGTTGCTGTATTGTAAGAAAATTAAATGAGTTCAATTAACGGAATTAACCGACTATTTGGTGGATGTTATTGTAGAAAATGACTTGCAACAATTGAGTCTTGTCTTAAATACGTAGGTGTTTCATGAACAACAAAAGAAATCGGAACAAATTATTCTCTTTTGGTACAAATTCTCAATGGAAAAATTTTATAAAATTTGAAATTACTGAAATAATGCGTGAAAATGATGATTTTAAAGCACTTAACAATCTTGGCAACTATGAAACATTGGGACTAAGTGAAGAGCGAATAAATACGTTTAATTCGAGAATAAAAGAAAATGATTCGTCAAATATTCCGGCTGATGCAATAAACTTCAATCACACAAATGCCGATTTTGATCAATTCAGTAAGCAAAAATAATAGAAAAGGCAGGTGTGAGTGCAAGTCAATTAATGCTGCTGTAGGTTCAGCAAAAAAATCAAATGCTTACAAAATTCAAGTACATGATTACAACCAATTTGCGTACAGAAGACGGTCTTGAAAATGGTTCTGTTGGTTTTTTAAGAAAATTTATTATCGAATCGGATAGAACTAAGAGACGGGTTAGGGTAAGAGAAAGATCAAAAGTAAAATGAGTCTTTTTGAAATTTGATGAAAAATAAATCTCTAAGAAAAAAGCATTGGTAGATTGAATCGTGAAGAAGATTCGAGTAAAGAGTGCAGACGTAAAGGTCAAATCGATAGGGACAATCAACATTGAACAATGTTCAAGTGGGAACAATAAACAATTGAACTTGCCAAGAGCAAACAATATCACATTAAGGGACTACAATTTCCAATTGTCGAATGTGTTTCGATTACAATACTCAAGTCACAATAAAAAATTTACTTGTATGCCTGTGTTAATATTGGTGGCTCGTTGGAAAGATCATGTTGCTTTATGTTGCTTTGGGTAGAGCAACAAATTTAAATGGTTTGTATTTTATTTGTAACAAATTCAATTGTTTCGGTCAACATAAGGAAAATGACTCAAGAACAAAAGAAAGATGTAATTGAAAAGCGTGAGAGAACTGATGATGTTAGAAAAGAAATTGCGAATTTAAATTTTCTTTTTTTTTTAAATTTTCAAGCGAACACGAACTGTTTTTAATCTAATAATTTGGGGAATATTGTTATATTGTCAGAATATTTAAATTAAATTTTTTCTTCGTAATTCAAATATATTGAAAGTTAAAATTTCAAAATAAATATGACAAAAAATTAATTTATTAATTTCATGGTTAAAATATAATCTTATCAATTAACTGGGAAAATTTATTTTATGAATTATTTTTTTTTTTTTGTAAACAAAGCATGGAAATAAGATTTCATTTAAATTTATTTAGTTATTTAAAGGATTTATCTTAATATTTGATTAAGGTTTAAATTAATGTCAAATTTGTTTCTTTTTTAAAATGTTTTATTCAAAACTAAAAACTAAAAAGCTAAAACTTAACAAAAATAAAAATTATATAGGAGTAAAAACATGTGCTTCATCTGCAGTTAATTCAAGATTAAATAATAAGTAAGACATTTCAAGACTTGGTCTTAACTAAAAGATAAGTTTAAATAAGAGAATACTGCCAGGTTAAAACATTTAGTTTTTTGTCAGTCTAGTAATTGATGGCCCATTTTCAATTCTAAATTTGTCTCGATTAGATTTACCCTTTTCGACACTATTTCTACTTTTTCAATTAAACTATTAGAATCAGATTTAACTTCATAAATTAATTTAGCCAATAAATCTAATTTTTCATTTATTTGAATCGATATTTCATCTTTTTCTATATTTTTACTATTTTGGAAATTTTTGCAACATTCTTTGAAAAAATCTGCCGTTCTACTTCTAAGTTTTTTGTTTTTGTCCCCATTTGATATACTTTCTATATATAAATAAAATTTTCTTACCAGTATATCAAATCTAACAAAAAATTTTCTTATCAGTGTATCAAAACTGAGAAAAAATTTTCTGACTAAAAAAAGAAATTTGTTATTATTGTTCACCATAATTTCTTCAATTTTATCAACATATTCTATTTTATTCGACACACCATCGGCAACTGAATTTTTGATCAACTCACTCACAGCATCTATTGATATCCCAGTAAAAACATTCAAAAACAAAATGACCATCATAAAAATAAAAAAAATATAGAGGAAATGATTGATAAAAGTTTCGTTATTGATCTCTTCTAACCCCATTTCTTCAGTCATTAGCCCACCTGTAAACATTATTAGCAGCTTGAAAAAACCTAATATAAGGCTACCTTCAAATTGTTTCATTGCCAAAGTGTTATTTTTTTGATTTGCTTCAAAATGATTATATTCAAAAATGATCGATCTGTTTCGAAATGAAAGTAAGAAACCAATTAAACATATTAGAATAATAAATATTAATCGAAGAGATCTCCTAATTATATTCCCAAAAACATTTACATAAGGTCCTATTTTGGCTACTTTATCCAAACTAGTAAGTAAAATAATATATGTAAATAAGATAGTAATTGAAAAAAGCACAGATTTAGCTGAGTAAAAATATTTCTCATCAGTAGAAAGAAAAAGAGTGGTTAAACATAAAGGAAAATTTAAAAGCTCAATAACATTTTTAATAGAAGTTAAATAAACAAAAATTTTCTTGGATATTAAAGAATCTATAACTTCAATTAACTCTAATAATATAAAGTATAACGATAAAACGACTGATAAATATGTTGATACTTCTGTTAACATTTTATCTTCTTCTCTTTTATTATAAAGTTCGATGTTAATCGAATAAAATAATACGAATAATAAAAAGATTGTTAAATTTGCATGATATAAATATGTTGGCAAATATTTCCATTTTTCATGCAGAATTTTTTTTGTTGTTGGATGTCTAAGAAAATCGTTTTGCTTCGTGAGCTTTATTAAAGTGAGGATGTTTTTGCATTTTTCTCTAGGAAGGTTTATCAAGTTTTGTTCTGGCGATACTTGATTGTCCGGTACGTTTATGTTTTGAGTATTATTTTTGTGAATAAAATTAATAAATTCAAAGTTTTCTGTTTTTTTATCAATTGAATAGTCAAGTAATAGTCCTACAAATATATACCATTCTTTTTCGAATATCTGAATCAAATATTCATTCAAAAAATTTTCATTAAATTCACTGATTTTTGAATATTCCTTTAAATTCCTTGTAGTTATATTTTCATTTTTAAACGTAAATTTAAGTAACATCAGCAAATAGATAGCCATTACTTCGTTGTCTTTTTCTATTGCTATTTCTATACATTTTGAATAGTTGATATTCGAGAAAAAATTTCTCAGTCTTTCAGCGTTTATGTATTTGTATATTTTTTTTAAACTTTTACCGTCATCATTTTGTTTATTCGAAATAAAGTCTTGTAAAGATTGTTTTGGTAAAAATAAATCGATTAGGTACTCATCATCTCTTTCAAACAATGCTTCTATTATTTCTGTTGTCAGAAATGTGTAATCCAAATTAACCACTAAAAGATTTTCTTCTAGTCTTTGTGTAATATATCGATGAAAATTGAATAAATTCTGATTTGAAAAAACATATTTTGGAAGAAAAATGAAAAAGTCAAGCAAACTCCAGGTAAGGTTGTCGAGTCTTTCGAGTCTTTCCTCAATATTCAAGGAATTTGAACCATTTTTTAATGAATTTTTATTTTTAAAAAAAAATGTATCAGAATTTGTTTTTGTTTTATTAAGAAAAATTGAATACAATCTACGCTTTAATTGTTTTAAATCTGTATTTTTTGTTAAATAGTAAATATTGTCAATATTCGCCCTTAAATTTATTTTATAATTTTCAACCTTTTTAAATATGCTGTCATCATTAAAATTCATTACTTCATTGTATTTTGACTTTATATCTTCTGTTAATATCCAAATATTTCGTGTTGATTCGAATTCCAAATAATTTTGAATGTATAAAAAGTATTTTTCTTTTTGTTTTTCGTCCACAAACCAAAAGTTTTTATCTTTGAATGAGAAGCAACTTTCAAAAGTAATATTAAAATCATTTATACTAAAATTTTGAGTAAAATCAATTATCCATAGAGATATAGGGAGCTCATTTATATCAAAAAAATTGATTCGATTATTTGAAAATTCAATCACTAATGGATTAGGAATGCTAAATAGATCAAGCGGGAGAGTTTCAATTAAATTAAAACTGAAATCAATATTTTGTAATAAAAGAAGCCCTAAAAACAATTTATTACTTAAGCTTTTAATTCGATTTTTAGGAAAACTTATTTTAATTATTTTCCAGTTACTATCGAAAATATTCTCGTTGAGTTCGTCTATTAAATTCTCGCCAAAATCAATAGTCTCCAAATTTTCAAGTTGTTTGAATATGCTTTCATTTAAATTGCGAATTTTATTTTTCCTCATGTATAACTGTTTTAAATTAGATAAGCCATTGAAAATGTTTTTATCTAGGTGCTCTATTTTATTTGAACTCAGATGTATTTGTTCCAAATAAATAAGGCCTTCGAATACATTATGCTCAAGCTTTGTAATTAGGTTTTCATTAAAAAATAAAAGCTTCAATTTTTTTAAGTTTTTAAAAATATCTTTAGGTAAACTTTGAATTTGATTAGATTCTAAATTTAATTCTTCTAAATTCACAAGGTCAACAAAAAATTCCAAATCGAGTAATTCAATTCTGTTGTTTTTTAAAGTTATTACCGTTAAAAGTGTGATTTGTTCTTTTTTAAAGTAACTCATTGGTATTGCTTTTAATTTACGCGATTCAAACACTAATTTCGAATTTTTTTTACTGTCTTTTACTGCATTATCAAAATCTTTGTTAAAAGTCTCAGATGTGAATATTAAAATTGACATTTCCACGATAACTTCTCTTTGATTATTTAATTATTTAAAAAACAAAAGTAATCTAAAAATTTAAAAATTAATTAAACTTTTTAAGCCTATTTATATGGAATCTTGAAGCAGATGATCAATTAAAAAGATCACTTTATTTCAAAATATTATCTCTAGATATTAAACTAAATCCTTGATTTAATTTAAATATTCTAATGTAACATTCTTTACATGGAATGACGATTCGGAAAATTAAATGAAAATGAAAAAAATTTCCTCAGTTACGTGAAAATCGATCTTAATATTTAAATGTATGAAATGATTTTTTTTAAATTTTATTTAAAATTTTTTATTTTTTGTGTTAGCATTCACAATTAAATATAAAAGAAATTCAAAAAAAAATTCAGTATTAGTAATAAAATTTAATAAATCTTTACAAAAAATCAGTAAACCTAATCAAAAATCCATTTTATCATTGGGTTGAAAAAATATTTTTCCAATTTTTTAATTTTTTTAATTTCATTTCACGTAAATCATTTTACATTAAAACTATTTAAAATTAAATCAAAGATTAATTTAATAATCGAAAGATTAATCTATCAAATTGAAATAAAATTTTGAAGTCAAGTCAAATTTTAGACTTAAATTTTTATTTGTATCAAAGGCAAAACATTCACTCTGATTTTTTTTATTAAGACTGGATCAAAACCTTATTGTTGTTTATTTCCTTAAACGTCTCTTTTAAGGGTACTTGTTTAGAATGCTGCTAATACAACTAGCTGGAACGGAAAAAATAATATGATTGTGATCCTTATAATTTAAAAATAATAAAATAATATGAAAAAAAGTTCTAATTTCAGACTTTAAACTTGAGAAATTAAAAATTTTGAATTTACTCAAATAAAGGTGTAACCATGGGTTTAGATTAACTTATACGTCTGAAAAATGTATTAAATCAGTAATCAAAGCTAAAATCTTAATGTAAATTATTTGTTGTTGCATGTACTTTAGTTTATGGTCGAAAGTGTATCTCAGCTTGTTGTGAAGCATTATCGAAAGGAGGAATATTAAAATTTTAGATGATGTTTTTACTTTAATTTAGAATAATTATTTGGAAAATCAATAACTTTAAAAAAGTTATAATCTTCCGTTTTTAAACTTGTTACTTTATTATTAATAACCGATAAAAATGAAAAATTTAAACCAATAAATATTGAGAAATCATTAATGAATTTTCTAATTATTTGACCTGTTTTACCAAATGTTTTGATGGCAAAACGATCTATTTGAGCCTTTTAAAACCCAATTTTTAAAATTAGAATTCTCAATAGCTTATGTTCTTAGGCTGAGAATCAACAAATATAAATTTGTAAAATTTATTTACAAAAAAGAAGAAATCCTTGAAAATAAAAAAGCCTAATTTGAAATTATAATTCCGACAATTTGTTTAAAGAAATTAAAAGTTATTTTACTTTTATAGACTAAAAGGTGAAAAAAGTTAAAAAATAGAATTCAAACAACAAATAAATTCTTTTAAATTATAATTCAAAAAAGTAAAATAAAATGCAAAGTAAACAATAATTTAAACAAAAATTATGATTAGGAGAAATTAAAAATTTTGAATTTACTCAAATAAAGGTGTAACCATGGGTTTAGATTGGCATATAAGTCAGAAATTTTCATTCATTCAGCAATAAAGGCTTGTTACGTTTTTATACTGACCGTTTCAACTATTTAAATTAACCTTATCAATTTTCAGAACTTATCTAGATTTTATCTTTATGTTTTATAATTTATAATTGCGAGGAACGAGCCAAGCCGAGACGAGCTTAATAACCAAACAAGACCGTTCGGTTTTGGAGTGAATCAATTTGATTTGAAGGGAAAGTAAGCAGAACTATTGGATTAGATTCGAATTGATTCGCGAAAAAACTAACATCTATTGGATAAAAATCCAATTACAGCACATACAAAAATATCTTTTAACGTTTCGTTACTCGCATATCAAAAGCTCTGCTTCACTATCTTAAGTCATAAATCTTTATGGACGATTATATTCACAATTTATCTTTATTTAGATTCTTTATGATCAATGACTTAAGTCAGTTACAACTCCGAATAATAGAAGTTGTAATTCTAAAAAAGAGGGAGCTTTTTAACTTTGTATTTTTCCTTCATACTTAAAATTAATAATAAACGTTTATTTAACACGATTTTGTTCTTTGTCTTCTCTCAATCTCCTCTGAATTTAATCAAAGGTTTACAGGCCAAATTCCCTAGACTTACATATAAGGAAGCAGCGATAAAGACCGATAGATAAAAGACAAAAGCAGATTGTTCCGCGCGATAATTTTATATTAGTACTAATTATTAATTGAGCAATGAGTAGAGGCTTAAAAAACGAGGATTTCGATTCAAAGAAAGTGGAAAAAAATAAAAATTCTTAATATTTGCAAAGCTAAATCCTTAGATCACTCTCTGGATAAAGAGTGTCTGCTTACAGGGCTACTCCAGCAGAATTAAAGGATATTGCGGAAAGCAATGAAGCGACTGATACAAGGAAATCAAAGTGCAAAGAATGCATTGGTAATTTTGAAAGCATAGTTAACAAATTTAAACAAATAAAACTTGACGCTGATAACGTAAATAATCAGAAAATTAATGTATCTTCAGAAACTGACAGACTTAGTTTGACTAATGAAGAACTATTATTGAAGAAATGAAAATCTAAAAGAGGATAATCATGAGAAAGATAAAATAATATCAGAACTTATAACACAGATAAATCAAAATGAGAGTCATTTTTTTTATACTCACAAGCTTCTGATAAGAAAAAAAATGTGCAATTTAACGAGGATCTTCTTAACAACTCAAGAAAAATTAAGAAAAATTAGGGAGCTGTGAGGTGTATAGACACGCAATTAGAATGATTGATGAAAATGCAGCTCCTTTTTATAAACGACCATTTAGAATGTCAGAAAACGAACGCCAATTTTTAAGAACCGAAATCAGTAGAATGATAAAAGCAGGAATCATTCGAACATCTTAATTGGCTTGGTCTTCCCGTGTAATTGTTATTCCAGAAAAAGACAATAATAAACAAATTTGTATAAGTTATAGAAAGTTAAACGAAAATACTTTAACATAAAGATGGTCACTTCCAAATATTAAAGAGATAATTGATAGAATGAGGGACTCGAATTGGTTCACTGAACTTGATTTAAAGTCAGGCTACTGGCAAGTAAATATGGATGAAAGTTCAATTCATAAAATAGCTTTTTCCACTCAAGATGGTCAATTTGAATTTTTAAGACTCCCCTTTGGCTAAAAGAATGCCTCAACAGACTATTGTGAGATTATGCAGATGTCCCTAGGTGACCTTCCTTTCGTTGAAGTTTATAAGGATGATATCACTTTACATTCAAAAACCTTTCATGAACATATTTCTCACATAAGACAAGTTTTTAAGAAGTAAAAGAGGCAAATTAAAAATAAATCCAACGAAATGTAGCTGGTTTGCAAATGTAATTAAAATACTCGGTCACATTATGTCTCAAATTCAAGTTAAAATGGACCCTGAAAAAATCAGAGCAATTGTTGAAAGAGCTCGACCTAAAAATTAAAAGGAATTACAAAGCTTTTACAATGACTAAGAAAAAATGTTCGTCATTTCCAATATTAAGAATACCAAATCCTAATTCCAAATAAAGACTCTATGTCGAACCCACTTGGAGCAATTTTAACTCAAAAAGATAAAAAAGGAGAGGAATTCATGGCTGCTTGTGCTTCACGAAAACTCTCAAAAACAGAAATAAAAATGGAATTTCAGAAAAAGAATGTTTAGCAATTATCTATGGTATACATAATTCAGAAAGTACCTCTTTTGAATAAAATTTATAGTTATAACAGACCACTCAGCGCTTGTATGGCTAAAGAGCATTAATAAAATGACAGGAAAATTAAACCGATGGTCAATATTTCTTCAGGACTACGAATTTGACGTTGTTTATAAAAAGGCTCTGAACATGAAAATGTTGATGCAATCAGTAGACCTGTAATTGACTTTGTGATTTGTCAATTTCAATTTCAAGGTTAATCAACAGGCTAGTGCCCTTATCGTAGTCGACTGATTAACACTTCATTTATTTAATTAAATAAAAAAATTTTAATAATTAAAAAAACATTATTTTTATAAAAATAAAATTATCTGTTATTTTGAAAACAAAAAAACATTGATAAATTCATATCAAATTTTTTAAATTTTTTTACAAAGTCAAAAAAGATCAAATTGATATTATTATAAATTGATAGCCTGAATGTTGAAAATTTAAGCATTGATCGTTTGATCACAAAGCTGTCTATCAATCTTGAGAAAAAAAATCCAAATGTTTTTTCTCCACTGTTCGTTTTAGCCATCGGTTCAATCAGGTTTTCACTATTCCTTAAATTGTAACTTAAATTTCTCGAGTCATTTTTGAGAAGTCTATTTTTTAAATTCTCAGGTGAGTTATGATAGAATAAAATCTTAAAAGAAAATGATAACATTCTGTCTAAAAATCTATGCTGAAAAGCATATAAGCCATATTTTTCCAAAAAATTATTAGCATCATTCAAGTTTTTAGATTCAAATTTGAACTTAAACAATTTAAAAATAGAAAAATAATAACTTTTGGCCAATTTAATTATTGCCTCTTTAGAAAAATAACACAAAAGTGTTGAACAATAATCAAAATAAGGTAGGATAAATGTTTTGAAAAACTGAACTTTAACAGAAGTTGACAAAAAAAAGAGTCTTTTAATACTAAACAATTTCTTATTAACAGCCAGAGCTATTCTACAAGCTTGTTTAGAGAAATCTAAATTATTATCAATCATAAAACCTAAAAGACTAATTTCTTTGACAACTTTTATATCTATTCCACTTAACTATATTGTTTCAGGAACAATAATATTTCTTTTAGTAAAAATCATACAGAACGTTTTCGACCAATTTATATCAACCTTATTGTAAAAACGCCAATCTTTTAAAATATTAAAAGACGATTGAAAATTAGCTAATACAATCTCTAAGTCCTTTTCAGAAAGACTAATGGTTGTGTCATCTGCGAACATCTTAACACTAAATTTCTTTAAAAGAAAAGGAAGGTCATTTACAAAAATAAGAAATAGAAGAGGGCCCAAAACTGACCCTTGTGGAACTCCTAATTTAAGTGATACAGGTTTTGAATTTTCTTTACCAAGGCGAACTATTTGTGATCTATTTCTAAAATAATTAGAAAGTAATCCCAAGGATTCATTATCAAACCCATAATGGAAAAGTTTTAAAAGAAGAAGATTAGAATCTATTACATCAAAGGCTTTTTTAAAGTCAATAAATAAAGAAAGAGTAGTCAATTTAATTTAATTTTAGCCTTTTTTCGGTCTTAAAAATAAATTCTACACAAAAAATCAATATAGTTTTTATTTTATTTTATTATCTTGAATATTTTATTTGCTGAAAAAGTGCGAACAAGAAGACTCGAAACTGCCCAGGAGTCCAACTCTGAAATTTTTTCAAATAAAAAATGAAATAAATTTAAATAATGGTATAAACAACCGAAATTAAGCTAAAATTCAAGGTATATTTGGCATTTAGAATTATTCAATAAGAAAAAAGAGCAAAAATGAAAAAAGTCAAATTTTTTAGTTTTAGTCTAAAATTGGCTCAGATGATATTTTTTGAAAAATCTCCTGAATTCTATTTTGGCAAATATTGCCAAAATGCATTATATTATATATAAGTTACATTGTAGATGATGTGCAAACACTGGATTTAGATGAAAACTGTTTTTAAAATGAAGCAACAATTTTAGACTTTTAGAGGTACAAAAAAATTCTTAAAAAATATTGCGTAATTTTTTTTTTCAAATCTAAAAGAGAATAAAAATTACTTGATAATAATTTTTTGAAAAATAGTAAAAAAAAACCTTAAAAAACATATTGATTTAATAAACATAGAAATTATTTTTCTTAAGCACTTTTTTCAAATTTCACCCTAATAAAAATTAGTACAAGTCTAATCTAGGTTAGTCAACTTGTATTATTTTCTTATCTATTTTTTATGACATCAGTCGAGTGCCAATTATTTGCTAAGGCGAGGCCAATTTATTGGATTAGTCATCTAAAGGTAAAAATAAGTTTTTTTGTTCTTATTTTTTTAGAATGTTTTTTAAATAATTCTAGCTTGTTATTTAGACTCTAATTAATCACTCATTTTGGAAATGTTTTGCTTTATTAAATAATTTTTTTTTTAAAACAAATTAATAAATTTTCATTTTTGATTGTAATAATTATTTTTTAAAATTAAATAAATGAAGTGTTAATCGGTCTTCATGGCATGGGCACTAGCCTGTTGATTAACCTTGAAAGTTAAAAAAAAAAAATCTAAAGGAAAAAATAAGTTTTTTTGTTCTTATTTTCTTAAAATGTTTTTTTAATAATTCTAACTTGATATCTAGACTCTAATTAATCACTCATTTTGGAAAATGAAAAAGATTTGATGGTATTAGATTTAACTTAACTGAGAGGGCCTTGTGTTGACTAATCTGACTAAGTTTAGCTAAATCGAATGAAATCGATTTTCCAGATATTTGTTGGTTCCGTGAGCTTTTACTTCGAATATAAAATGAGGCTTAGAAGAAGTTGTGGAGCAAATGGTTATTAGTTTTTTGTTGTTGTTTTAAAGCCCTAAATCAGCAATAAAAAAAAACCAATATCAGCGTTGTCAACGTTATTAGCTAAACTCAAAATAGCAACTAATAATGGTCGCTCATATTGTTGTAACATTTTTAATAAATAATAACCAAACTCAATTAAGGTATTTCTATTCGGCTTTCTTTTGCCTGATTGTTATTTTCTTTCAAAGCCTTTATGATTGTGGAGCAAATTTTACAATTACGTAACCATCAAATTTGGTATCTAATGTGCACCAAGAAAATTCTAATAATTGAATAGACTCGGACTAATCAGCTAAAGTACGGCCATTAATTAGCCACAAGTGGTTCTGACCAACCGTCGATTCAGACGCTTAACAAAACAAAATTGTGTGCCTGCAATTTTATATTTGTGCAGCAAATTAAAAGATAAAAATTATTCTCTATTTTGGTTTTTTTATTAATTTTTTAAGATAATATTTCATAAAATTTTAATTAAATAAATGCTTCATTTTTTTTTATTCTACTGTAATTTAATTATACAAAATCTCTCCAAAATTGAATAAGTGTCCGAGCATAAAATTGAAAAAAAACATTTAAAATAATCACTTAGCTATTTTTTATTATTAAAAAAATTAAAATAAAAATCCAAGACCTAAATTTGGACATGATTAGACTGACATAATTTATTAAATAATCCTTTACTAATACTACAAAAAGAATACTGAGAAGTACCAAAATTAGTTTACAAAATTGTAGTGAATTAAGTCTATTCGGTTTTGTTCTTGTAAACTTAATAGAATAACTTTAAATTTGAATTTGAAATTTAAACTAATTTGATTAACACTGCATTCAATAAATTTTAAAATTTGATAGCATGATATTTGGACTTAAATAGTTAATAACGATGATGATAATAATAAAAATGTTTTTTTATGCTTGAAAAACTAGAGAAAATAATGGTGCCTAAATTAAAGGGTATTAAAGAAAAGCTGGCCAAGTTTGACTTACAAAGATAATTTTTTTAAAAATTAACTTATAAACAAAAAACAGAAAATGGATTAAAATCAGCACAATTTTAAAAAAAAATTAAGAAACAAAAAATTCAACAAATTGTTCATTTTGGAATCAATATATTTTGCGTAAGAAAAAAGGACTTAATTTACTTCATAATAAAATAACCATCAATGTTTAAAATTTAAATTTTCATTTCTAAAATAAATAAAATTAATATTAAAGATATTGGAAATTCGTGTTCTATGAGCCTAACCGAATAAACTAATTGAATTTTGCTCAAAAAAACATTCCACTACAAACTCGATTGCTGAATGACAACTAAACTTGAGCTTTTTTTTACTTTTCTTTAATGTAATCTGATCATGATAAACTTAATTGCAAAATAATTTATCAAACTTAAATATTTGTAAAAACTATAAAAAGGTCACTTAAGTAGCGCCAGTAAAAGATCCACTTTTTAAATCTTTGTCAATCCATGCAGTGGTAGTGGATTTAAAAAATTAAAAATTATTTTTGAATAACTGTAATATTTAAGTTAATTTCTAAATTAAAAGTTAAAAAAGAGGTTAGCTAAAACATAATTTTTTTCAGTGTTGTTTTAGACAAATATTTAATTTAAATTTGGTATACAGTGGTTTTAAGATATTTGGTTTTACCGAAATTTACTAAGTAAAATGAGGTGAATTTAAAAGAATTTATGCAATTCTAAAAAAAATATATGAGTAAAATCATTGTCAAAACATAATTAAACCGATAAAAAAATATACTTAAATTTTACTAAAATTGTAATTCATATAAAAAAGATTAAAATTTAGAAAAATTCATTTTCATAATTTTTTGGCCAAAACAATTTTCAAAACACCTCTACTTATTTACTTTCATTCAAAAGATTATTTAAAAAAAAATCAAAATTTTTATTTGTTATTTTAAATTTTAATAAAAAATATTTGATTTGTTTTTGTGATCAAATATAAAAATCTATATTTTCTTTTTGTCGCTATTAATCCAATGCTTCAGATTAGAAGTAAAAAAAAAATTCATATTTTCAACTAAATTTTTAATAGATTATTTTTCAATATATTTAGGTTTCCCGGATTGAATATTTATTCAAAAAAAAAAAAGTACCTTTTTAAGTCGTCTTTGTTGTTCTTGGTCAATTGAGTGGTGGTTCAAATTAGGGTTTCTTTTAATAAATAAATTTCAATAAATCTAAAAAAAAAATAACTAAAAACTTACTCATTTTTGGCCGAAAAATTGTTCGAAATGGTTCCACGTCTCTTAACTAAATCTTCTAGGTCGGTTATATCAAACAAATTAGCCTGCGATAAGCCAAAATGTTCTTGGCATGCTTTTAAAAATTGGTTCAAATTGTCCTAATTTTTAAATGTAGTTAGTCGATTTAATTTAGATAGGCGGCTAGTCTTGCTTGTCATCACAAACAGGTCAAAGTCCGGATGACTTACAAGCTTAAATATTTGCTCTCAAGTTTATTTGGTTGCTCTAAGTAGATTAGAGCAATCTTTGAGTACTTACGATTCCTGCTATTGGAGTCGAATGCCTATTAATTCTTCGGATACAATCGGGCTTCAGTATATTCAAAAGTCTATTGGGCAAAAGTTTTAAAAAAATTTAAAAATAATTTTTCAAAAAATTTACTCGCACAAGATGACACCGTTTTCGAGCGATTTCCGAAAGTCGTTTGTATACGTAAACTTTTTGTTTGTCACAGTCTTAAAGAAAAAATATTTAAGCTCTTGTTTAAGAAATGGGCCTGAGTCACGTTTATAATTCATTTGAATAAATCAAGCTTAGCTAAAACAAAAGATTCGACTTAATCTCAATGAGCCTATTTATTTTTTGTATTTATCAAAGATACAAATTTTGTAAAAATAATATTTGAATTTTCTATTGAATTTTTAATTACATAGTTAATCTTGACCGAGATAAGATTTTAAAAGAATCTTAAATTTTCTAGCACATTTGAATCCAAAAAGCCAAAATACAAAAACGATCTGTTTAGAACAAAAAATTTTTTTTTAGCCATTTAATTGATAACCCTGGCTAAGCTTTGAGATGAGGTTTTTAGAGTGTTCCTAATTAAAATAAGCTCTTAAGTATTAGGGCAAACTTAAACGTTTACAAATGAATTTCAATATTAAAATTTTTTTATAGACTATCCAAGAATTTTATCTAAAATAAAAGGTTAATTTGAACATAAATTTTATTTAATAATTTTCATTTTTTTAAACCTTAATTTCAAATAAAATTATCTCAACTTTAATTCTCTAATTTATACCAATTTTAACTCTTTTAATGATCCTTCAAAAGAAAAATTTTTGAAAATAATTTTACAGATTCGAATGGAATAAAAAATTTTTGATGCAAGCTCATCAATACAAGAATTTAGATTCTAAACAAATCTCTAATTGTAAATGCTCTTTAAAAGCTGAAATTAGGCTGAAAAATCTTATAATTTCAGTTATTTGCTAAATTTTCTCAGCTGAATGATCATAAAGTTAATGCAGATAAAATTAATCACTTTGATTACATTCAGGCAATGATTTTCCTTTAATTAAATATTTATACTAATATCGTTTAAGTAAAAATAATCAAGCTATTTGGCTTTAGGATATCATTTTAAACTATTAAGAATTAGTCTACTTTAAAAATCAATAGTTTTAAGGAGTTTGAATTAAACTAAAATTTGATCTTCTTTATTTAATTGTTAGCCCATTAGACCGGTTTTGTCTAACTTTTTAAATATGTCTAATTTAATGCCTTAAAATATAAGAAAAGCTTGATTTTTTTTTTATTTCTTTGGTTACTTATAAAAACTCGAGTGATTTAAAAGGTATTGATTTTTTTAATAAATACAAATAAAAAAATTGATTTATTATTTAATTTGATTACAAAAAACGAAATAAACTTTTTTCAAAGAAATTACAGAACACTAAGCAAAATAATAATTATAATTAAAACTTTTCAAATAGAATTAAAATTTGAATAAAATAATTTTAATCTGAAAAAACATCATTTTTTCGCCATCCTTGGGAATAAATAAGATATTTTTGGCTGTACGATTAATGAAAGATTAAACGTCATTCTTATTCATAAAAAATAATGGTTTAATTATTCTGATTGTAAATTACCTTTCATAAAATATGCTTTAAAAACAATTTAAAAAATTAATTTTCTTAAGTATCGGTTGTGTCGTTTGATAAAGAAATATTTGAATTTATAGATTATTTTGTTAATTGAATTTGAAATCAGCCTGATGATTTAAAGTTACTATAAAATATCCAAGTATAAATTAGAAAAATTTTAAAACTATTATATTTAATACATAATTTGAAATGTTCTCAACTTTATTCTTAAATTTTACCTTGAAAAAAAACACCTTAAAAAAAATTTAAATAATGGTGATTTTTTTTTCTCAGTTTTCAAGAGACTATTTTTCAGAGTTGCTTAAATGACACAAGTTTTAAGTCATGTTAGTCTAGACTTTAAAAAAAAATTAAAGTCCGTACTTGAAATTGACTTGTGACTTTTAAACAACTCTGAAAATTTTGCTTTAAGATCAGATTTCTGT
>QEOQ01000114.1:70551-86059 GCA_010279815.1 Brachionus plicatilis | reverse complement strand
TGGTAAATTTACAAGTGTATTAATTTATATTGGACGGGATCATTGAAAAAGTGACTAGTGGTCTTTGTGAATTTGAGAAAAAAAAAGAACGATAAACCTTATTACTTTTTAAAGTATTTAAAAATGCAAGACTTTGGAATTTATCTTAAGTTTGCCAAATGTGCATCAATATCCTCCAAAAAAGAATATTTTAAAACGCTATTAAATTAAATCTGTGATATTATTCATTTGTAGTACAAATTCCGAATAGAATAGAAAACCATAAAGAAATACAAGTTTTTATTTCGTTTTGTACTGTTTTTGTAAAATTTGACAAAACAAACCTAAATTTACATAAAAGTTTTAGTTTATTTATTATTTATTTTTAAGTTATCACTATAAAAAAATAAAACAAACAAATGCTTAAAATAAAATTGAACAAAAAATTTATTTGAATGAAAATGGCATGAAAATTATCAATCTTTTGAAATTTTTGATTTTAGTTTAAGGCTTGATAACTACCAGAAAAAATCAACTAAATGTTTAAAATGAGAATTTTTGTTTAAATAAAAAAAATTAAATTAAACATAAAAATATTTTTTCCAAATATTTCAACATTAAAAATCCTTAATCTTTTAATTGAACTGTTATTAAAAGTTTTTTAACAAAATTTACAAAATTGGTTTTGACAAAAAGGGATTTAGAATAATTTAATTAGCATATTTATCTAAATTTTACTATTTCTAAGAATAAAAATAATCCTTCTAACAATGAAATTGGTGAACGATAAATTAAAATAATTCCGGGGTAAGACACATCAATAGCTACTAAACTTCGGGTAAGAAAATTACATTTTTTTTTAAGAAAATTATCAAATATTTTTCTCAAATAATTATTTTAAAATTTTTTCTCATTTTAAAAGTAAAATACCAAAAAGAATTAGCCGAAAAAATATAAGTCTTTTCGTTTTTGCCGCATTCTATCTGTATTAATGAAAAAGGTCTTTCCAGTTTTTATATAACTTGAAACAAATATTTAAAAATCATAGTAGCTTTATTTGTTTTCTAATTTTCTATTACGTGATATTTCAATTCGGTTATTTGTTTAAATTAACTTTATAAATTCACATTCAAATTTACAATTATTTTGAAGTTTTTAAATAGAATCTTAACAATAGTTCAAAAATTGCCAACGAATGCAAATAAGTGTTAAAAAAAGAATTAAAAAAATTTAATTAAAATTATATTTAAAACTCTTTTTCAATGTTTATAAACTTTTTTATTCAATACTAAATTTAAAACAAACGAAAGTAAAAAAAATATAAAATAATCAATTAACTATTTTGAAATAATTTTTTGATAAATTTTATCTAAAAATTAGGATAAATGAATTTTTGATCAGATTTTAATTTTCAAAAATTTGATCAAAAATTTCAAATCAATTCAATTTTGTATTTAACTCAATATAATCAGATTCGAAAAAAAATTAGCATACAATTTTTTTACAAACATAGTTAAGATTTTTATTTTAAAAACTAAAAATTTTGATCAAATTTTTAGTCTTTTACTCTTCTTATTAAAAATAAATCAATATGAAAAAAACATTAATCAAAAATTGACATTGTTGATCATAAGTAAAGTTTTTATATTAGCTGTTCAAAATTAAATTTTAAAACATCATTTAGTAAATGCTAAGTATATCTAGCCCAACAAAATCTAAGGTTTGTATTACTTCAAATTTAAATTAATTGACATGATCTGTCCGAATCAGTCTCGTTTACTAAAATTAAATAAAATTTAATCAATCAAGCTAAAAGCATTTATCTACTCTCAAATTAAAAATTTAATCTAAAAAAATGATCATGATTCTTCTTTTCTCGATCAAAAAAGAAAAAGCATATTTTTCTGTTCGTTTACGGAATCTTTCTTTATTGTAAAGTATACACAACCAATTTGACCAGTGCATAGTCTCTAATGGAAAAATTCGAAGTAAATTCGCTCATGTTAAACTTAGCCTAAAAATTTGATTTTAACCCATCTAAAAATTTCAGGTTTAGAAAGACCAAAGGTGATACTGTATCCAGTAAATTAGCTTGTCCAGCATTTAAGCCGCATCATATTCTCACTGATTGAATTTCTCAACTTACTTCAAAAAAGTTAAATCTAGCCAAAGTTTATATTTTTTTCTTTATTAGAATTCCCTAAAAATAATTTCCAAAATAAAAAATTAAATATTTACAAAAAATTTCTCATTTAAATAAATGCTTTTTTTCATCAATTATATAATTTTCAAAATCTTTCTTTAAATTACAACAAACTAACACCTTGAGTAACAAGAACCCAAAAACAATCTTAAACATCCAACAATGGCACACACAATTATATTTTTGCTATGCTATAAAAAAAGCATTCTTTCTAAAATTGTTATTCTATTTTGTGCTGAAAATTAGTTTAAATAACAACAGTTTAAAAATTAAAACCAAAATAAAATTTCATAGTTATTGGCTCAACAAACTCTCTTTTTTTAATTGAAAAAGAAAATGGCCAGCTCTATTAAACTAGCCTCGATAAATTAATAAAATTAATTGATAATGCTAGAAAAAGCCCAAGGATCTAACTTTTAAGATACTATGTTGATCGAACATTTGTCATTACATTTACTTTGCTATTGATTTATAATTTTTTTGTATGTGATAAAAAAAACTCAAGTTGTATTAAATGCCAATTTTATTTTATAAATTGTTCATCAACCCCTAAAGTAAATTGAATCCGAGCAGTGTTTATTCACAAAACTCGTGAGGTTTTGCTCATCGAATATATAAATCGGATAAATAGAGCAAATTTCCGATTACCGATCCAAATAGCTTATTTAACTGAGAAACATCGGTCATCGGACAAAATTAAGATTTGACATGACCAAATATATTTTATTCTAATAAGAAAAATTAAAATCCGTTCTTGTTACAATTATTTAATGTGACATTTGAATCAAGTGTAGTGTAGCCAAAAATGGACGAGAGTGTCAGATTAGAGATTGATCGAGCTTCTCTTTTTAATTTTGCTCCAAAGCTGGATTTAATTTAGCATAATCTGATTTAAAGCTTAAGTTTTGTCCAGACTTGATACAAATATTTGAAACTGTACTAGATAATCATTATAAAATTAATAAAAACAAGAAAAACTTTCAAGTTAACTAAAATTTAAAGAATAAAAAAAATTGTAATTTATATTTACTAAAAAAAATTACATTTTATAAAAGAGAAAATATTAAACATTTTATTAAATAAAATTTACATTCGATACTCTTTTAACTGAAGATTTACGCTTCGATTACTTATTTTTAATTATTGAAAACTAAATTCTATTTATTTAAAACAATTATTGAGAATTCTCTTTTAAAAAAGAATGCTTAATTATTTTAGAAAATTAATAGAATAGCTTGTTAATCATAGTGTAATAAACTTTGAAATTTTAAGCTCAAAGGCCTAATGGAATTTTGTTTTAAAAATTTTATAATTTTTACCCATATTTAATACTTAATTTTAAATTTCTTTGTTTCAACTTTTTAAAAAGGAAAATTTATTGGAAAAACTTTTAACAAAATAATTTATTTATACAAAGATTACGAATTTAACTTCTATTTGAATAAATGTTCATTATTCTGTGTTATTTTAAAATTATCAAAAAATAGCTTTTTTTCAGAATGAACTATGACATTAACATTAGAATCTTTTTCTTTCATTTTTCAAAAACTGAATAACTTACACAGCTCAAATAATTTTATCAATTAATTTTGATTGTTGACATATTGAGTGAAAAAATTGACCATTTTCTGGAAGAATAAGAAAGATCAATGGGACAATTCTTGAATTAAAAATTTTTTTTAGAAAGTTAAAATCTTTGAAAAAATTCCCTAAAATCAGAATTTTTCCTTGAAAAAAAAAGTTTTAGTTGAAAATATTTTTGACAAAAATTATGAGCTTTTTTATCATAAGATCTTGAAAATAAGGGACAACCTTTTTAATCCGAATTTCCCTCTTAATTTTTTTGTTAAATTTAATTCACTTTTCTTTTTGAGTTTTTTAATTTTACAACTAAAAATTTAATACCGAGAACTGAATGATCGTTTATAAATTTACAAGAAATAGAAAGTTTCTTGTTCTTATAAATTAATGAATTTTTTATCATAAATCCATGGCTATATCCTTAAGCATTCAAAATAATTTGAACAGTGGAGTTTTCTTTTGGAGGCCGATTACTAAGAGCTTGAAAGTATATATACTCTTGAAATTTAATAATTTAACCTTAAATAGCTGCTTGAATTAAAAAAAATGATTTGTTTATGTTTACTTTAGAAATGTGTCAAAAAATTTTTCCACCATCGATCTGAATTTCATTCTTAAACAATAAGAACCGAACAAAAATAACTTGAAATATTTTCTAAATATTCACAGAGTAGTTATTTGGATAAAGAAATAATATGACTGGAAAATATTTGATACCTTTCGACGTTAAAAAGTCCAATAATGATTATTTTCTTTTGAAAAGCTTTTTTATGCGAATTTTTAACTAAAATTAAAACTCTTATAGCGATGGATTAAATAATAATGGGCTCTTAACCTTCGATTGCTCACCAGGCGTTTAATTTGATTAGTGACATATCTTTAATTTTTAAAATTACTTTAGGTCATAAGCCCAACGTCATTTTAAAATTTGTTTACATTTTTTCTTGTTTTTTTTAAAAATGAATTTGATACTTCAAAGAAAAAAATATCAATAAAGGTCAATCAATCTGATAAAATATGAGAAAGTGATATTTTTGAATTTTTTGAACCAATTTGATTTATTTTTATTCATCAACTAAATAATGAGATAACGTTGGCAGATAATGAAAATTTTGTAAAAATTATACTTTTTTAATTAGGAGATAGCTTAATCGTGTTTTGTAATTAAAAATTTTTTAAATATTTTCTTGCTAAGAAAAAATTTCTTTGAGAAAATAAAAATAAATAAAATAAATTTTTATAGAATATGGTTTAATTTTTGTGTTTGAATTAAAAATTTTGTATGTTCTCCTTCTTACTCCAAATTTTTCGGCATAGTGAAAATGAGAACAAATGGAAAAAAATTATCCTTTTTTGATGATTTAAAATTAAAGATATAAAAATTTTTAAATAGTTTTTTTGGCCTGTTTGGCACTTGAAAATTCAATTATAGCAAAAATCAGAGTTGTTTAAAAATCACAAGTCTCAAGTCAAGTCCAAGTCCGGACTTATTTTTTTAAATTTTCTTTCAAAAGTCTAAATCCAGGCTTTAAAATTTTGAATACTGAAGAAGAATTGTAGTAATTTATGCTAAAATTGCTGGAAAATTCTGATATATGGCAAATCTATTGCATTAGACAACACAAGAGTATATAAATTTTTGATATGAAGCCCTGATCTAGCAAATTTGGACTGTTTTTTGAGACTTTTAAACAACTCTGGTAAAAATAGTGCAACATGTTATGCTTTTTTTAAATATATTTAATAATTAGCTTTTATTTCCTTTTAAAAATGGTATTCGTAGTACCATTGTGGGTATGAAACTTAAAAGGTGCACTTTTCCACTCGAAAAGTCTGGATAGAGCGGAATCGAAATGTTTAAAGTATATATTTTAGCTCAGGTCCAATACTTGGGTTGAGGATAAAAAAAATAAAGAGAAGCTAAATTACATAAAATTCACCCAAAAAAAAATCTTTTTATTTAAAATGATGAAAAGCTCATAAAATGAATTTATTGAAATGTGAAAATCACATTGATCATTTTTTTTAAAACAAAATTAAATGATAAAAAAGTTAAATAAAAAATTTTAAGTCAATAATTTTAATAAAATATTCTTCTTTTTTCATTTAAAATTTTGTTATACAGCAATATAGCTGTCTAATTACCGACTCTTGAAAGTTTCTTGATATTTTTGTTATTAATTTTTTTGTTACGACTTAAGATTACAAAAATTAAAACGAAAATCAATTAAAAAAAATCAAAATCACATTTTGTAAAGGACAAAAATTTTTTTTAACATTTAATAAAAAATTTGACATATTGAGTTTTAGGCGCTGTTTTTTTTAGTTTCTTTTTTTATTTGTTTTAAATTCTCGCTCTTAAACAGCAAACAAAAATCTAAGTCCTTGATCCTTAAATATCATGATAAAAACATTTAATCAGCTACCAACTATTACGAAAAATTCGAAGAATATGAATATTTTCAAGTTATGAAGTTATTCAACAGAAACAAGCCTGAAACAAAATATTATCTTAAATATACTCCTACTCCTAATTAATATCAATTCTATTTTTTTAAATCTTATTTTTCTTATCTGATATTAAATTGAATAAAAAAAAGAATTCTTAATGCTGAGTGAAAAGCGAAGACCCTCAAGATTAGTACATGGTCCCTTTTTTTTATAAATAAAATTGTAAGTATTTTTTAAGAATTTACGGTCCAAAAATAGTAGATTTTAAGAATAAAGTTAAATTAAAAATATGAAATTGAAATGGTGTTTTTAAATATAATTTTTTGAAAAAAAAACTACTTTTAATGTAATTCATAAGAAAATTCTTAATAAAGAATAATCAAAAAGATTTTTTCTAATTTATATAGTAAAATATCTACTTTAAACAGAATTGAGGCTAATTTTTTGAAAATTAAAATATCTCTTCCATTTTTAAATTTATGAGACCGAAACAAGTTTCAAAAAAATTGGTTGATTCATTACTATCAACGTTGAACATCCACAGAAAAAAAAAATAAAATTAAGAGATAAAAATTTTGTTATTTATTAAGTTAATACAAGATTTTCTTGTTCGACAAAAACATGTTTTTGTGAATAAATTTTAAATTAAATTCATTTTGTAACGATCAAAATAAAAAAAAAGTTAAATTTAAATTAAATTTTTTTTTAAAGTACAAAAACAAGTTTTTCTAAATAGACAATAAATTTTCTCTTTAAAATTTTTTAAATGTTTCTATTAAAATTAACATTAGTTAAAAATGTAAAAAAACATTACAAGAAGTCCATTTTCTTCGTGGAATTCGATTTTTGAAAAAATTAAAATGCTTAAGATCTTTATATATTGAAATTTTCAATGATTTATAATTGAACTAGCCTTTCAAAAGAAATTTTAAAAGGAGTCTTTTAAAAATAAATATCATTGTCATCAATTGAAAAACAAAACAAAAACTATTTTCGCTATTATTGAAACAGAAATCGTCGTTGAATAATATTTGATCTCAAATAATGGAGTCTATTAAAAAAATATTAGATCTTCTGAGATATGAAATCACAAATTCAGCACTCAAATTGTTTAAAAGATTCAGCTTTTCAAAGATTTCAAATGATGATAAAAATTTATTTAGACTCTCCGCATTAAATTCCTTATCTTTTTTTTTTAAGTTTTATTAGATACTTTTCTAAAATTTTAGATCTTTATTTTTATAAAGGTCAAAAAAATTTATCAAAACGAATGTAAATTTTAAAAGGATTATGTAAAAATTTTTATTTCATTATAAGAAAATGGAAAAATTAATAAAATCGAACTTAAAAATTAAGCTTAACTATGAAAAAATTATCAACAAAGTGGTGCTTTAAAAGATTATATACAAATTTTTTTTGAAGTTTAACTGAATTTTTTATTATTAATATTTGGGTTTTTTGCACAGGATTAATTTAAATTATTTTTCTGTTTTTTAATTATTTTCTAGTGAGATCACCTCTTTAAAGATCTACCATCTGTTTAATAAAGGCTTTAAATTAAAAAATTATAATGAAAATGTTCTCTTAAAATAAAATCCTTAGCAATCTAATGATCTTAAATATAATTTTTTCTACTTTTAGAATGGTACAGGCTTTTGATTACAAAAAATACCATATGTTTGTTAGAAGTAATAAGCTCGAGGCTTGATTTAAATTCTGAGCGAAGAAGCTGGAAAGGCGAACTCACATAATTTTCGATATCTGATTATTCAAAATAAAAAAATTGTTTAAGTTTATATAAAGTTTGAATAGCTCAAATCGTACTCTAATCTTAATATAAGCATTGTGTGTAAAAGAAGATAGTTAAATATTAATCTAAAGCTTGCCAATTTGTGGAATAATCAGCTGAAATTTATTTAATTAAATAAAATACCGTTCAATGAATTAACCGTAAATTAGACTGGTTTCATGAGAGCTGACTTCATCGGTGCCTTGCACAAAACTCAAGCATATTTATTGGCTTTATTATGCAACTTTTAAAACTAAAAACAATAACCAAACAAACCATTCGACGATTTATTGAGATATTTAAATTGATTATTTTCTTATGGCTAAATTAAAATATTCATTTTGTTTATATAATTTTAAATGTATTTGCATTTTTTTGAGCAAAAAATTGAAGATTACTTTGTTGAAATTCTTGGCCAATATCTTTTTTGAATGAAGGGCTTTGAAACCTTTGTTTTCTGAATATCTGCTTTCTTTCAACCAGTTTTAATTCAAATTGTTTTATGAGATAGAGTTTTTCGAATCCTATTTCGAAAATTTGAATTCAGGTTAAATGCAACTAAACGAAAAATGGACTAATTAATAAAGAAAATCAATAAAAATTTTGAATCTTATCGAAGAAATTCAAACAACTAGGCAGGACCAGGTGGTAATATTAGGGGACACAGTAGAAGACTTTCTGGCAAAGTCACGACCAAATGTCAGCAGCGAGCTAACTTCTTCACCAACAGAATCATTAACGAGTGGAACGCTTGTACATTTTAATTAGATCGCCTCTAGTGCATCGTTCTTCTAAGGAAGTAATTTCTTTGTCTGAATGTATTTTTCATGAGCCCAAACATGGAATTGACCTTGGCGGCTAATTTATCCACTTGCGTTTTATAAGAGCCTACAGTGGTTCTTGCTAAAATGAAATGGTCCGTTCCCGAAAAGGAATGGAATGGAACGGTTAGAATGGAATGGAATTGATGGAACGAAACGGATGGAATGGAACGGAACGGGAATGTTTTTTTATGGAATGCGTCTCCATTCCATTCCTTTTCGGGAACGGACCATTTCATTTTAGCAAGAATCACTGTACCTAGTACTCCCAGTGAAAAAACTTTTACCCACAGTTAAATCACAGTTAGCCATAACCAAAAAATTTTCACCACAGAAATTCATTTATCCCTCTAAAAAACTTTTTAAACACAGAAAACAAAAATTTTTGACACAATTTTTGATTGTTTAAAAAAACTTTACACCACAATAAGCATAACTTTTGAGCACAGTTTTTTTTAATAATTTCAAAAAAAATTAAACACAGTTTTTTTTACAATTTTATCAAAATATGCTAATTCATTCAAATTAAAAAAATACCTATTATTTAAAGAAATAAAAAAAAACTCGGATTTTTTTTGGATAAAAAAAACGTAACTTGGATAATGTAGTCATATTTTGGCTTTTGAAAAATTGTGGGAAAATGATGACTTTGTAAATAGGCCAAAAAAAGGTAGACCAAAAATAGCAAGTAAATGGTAAAGCCAAATTTTAACAGATTTAATAATAATTACTTAAAGAGATTAAAACTTAATTTATTTAATAAATTTTTTTCAAATCAAAATCTGTGTTTAAAAGTCATAAAAAAATATATATAATGATATTTTAATTACCTGTTAGGCACAGAAAAATTGTGTTAAACAGTGATCTGTGTTTAAAAGTTTCTAAACTGTGGGTATCAGTATTTTCACTGTGGGTAAACCAATTAACTCTTAAAAAATGCAAAAAAATAAAACAAAAAAGAAAAGACAATGACAATTCTTTGAATGATGCAGAGCCAATATTATATGAGAATCCGACGAATTTGTAAATAAACCTAAAAAAGGTCGTCCAAAATTAGCTGGTAATTGGTTTTCCTTAAAATAGATTTCAATTTAAATTTTTTATATTTAATTTTATAAGCACAATTTGAATAAATTAAATAACAAATTTTTTTTTTTTTTTCACCACAAAAAATTTGTGTTAACAGGTTATTTAGTTAATAAAAAGTAAAAATTTTTTTTAATTTGACGATTTATTATTTTTAAACTAAAATTACAAAAAAAAATTTTTTTTCCTAAATTTGCATAACTGATATTATTCTTATTAATTTTTCTAAATCGTATTAAAATTATAAATTAAGCATAATTATACTTTAAAAAAACTAAAAATCGATAGACGTTTAACTCGATTTTGAGCATCTTTTTAAGCCAGAGAAGGATGTTTTGTACAATTAGATTTTTTTTTTTAAATTAGAACAATATTTGGATAATTTAGAATATTATGGTATAAATTTTGATGAAAAATGTGAGTTCTGTAATCTGGTTTCTAATTAAGATCTCAATAATTCTTTGTTTATTACAATTTGGTTCATAAAGAGGCAAAAGATGAATAAAAATTTTTAAAAAAGTTAAATAAAAAATTATTTTTTTTTAAATTTAATTAAATTTTGGAAAAACAAGCATCAAACTTAATTTTTAAAATAAATTTTCATTTTTAAATTAACTAAGTAATTTTATGAAATGTAAGTCATTTTTATATTCATCTAGTAATATTGGTAAAAAATCAGTAATTTTAGATAATGAATTAACACGCCTTTTAATTTCAAATTATTTTATATATTTTATTTAAAAAGCTTATAATCAATTTTTGCAAAATTTCAATAAAATTATGCAATAAATTCAAAAACATTCAAAATGACACCGTCTGTATATTTAGAGGTATATTTTTTTTTGCATGAATATTATATTTTTAATTCAAAATTTCAATTTTTTTTTGTTTTTGATACCAATTAAAGTTGGCGAAAAAAAATTACCAAAAACTTTTTCAAAAAAAAAATATTTAAAGATTTATACTCAAAAAGTGTCAAATTGACACCGCGGTCCTTTGAATTTTGTTAAGAGATTTGAGAAACGCTCCGCACATCGCTTCAGCATTAGAGAATGTACCATATCCGCACCGGGCGTTTTATTTTCATTCAATGCCATTAACGGTCTAGCTATTTGATTTAGAGAACAAGTAATGGAGTCAAGTCTCAAAATTATACATGCCCTTTGGTTAAATTTAAATTCAAATTTTATTGATGAAAAAATTTTGATTTGATTATTTAAGATTTAAAAAAAAAAAATTGTCAAATTTAAAAATTTTTATTAATTTAATAATTTAAAAATAATATTCATTGGGAAATTTTTTTAGAGTCGATATCAAATCGACTTTTAATTAAAATTGTTTAAAGACAAGAACAAAATTTTGATAATTTTCATTCTTGAGTAACATTTTGTTTTTAAATAAAAAATAATATTTAAATTGAGCTTTGAATGGCTTCAGATTTGAAATTACAAATTCCAATATTTTCATCGAATGATAAGCCACCAGAACACTGTTTGAGAAAAGCTGAATTATTGCTGCAATGCCAGAATGTTTTACAATTGTCTGGATTTTTGAACAATCCATTTGGTTTTGGACAGATAAAGTCTAGAAAAAAAAAATAAATAAATGAATCGTAATAAATTAAACAAAATAAAATAAAATTTTTCTAATTTACTTTGCTTGGCTGTTAGTTCGGATGGTACAGTGGGCAAAGTAAAAATTAAACTTGTTTTCAAACCACCATTGAATAATCTTGATTTCATTGCACAAATCTTGAGCTGACCATCGAAAACTAAATTACCAGGACATTGCTTTAAATAGGCATAATTATTTGAACAATGCCAAAATTTATTTGAATCTTGAGCATTAGAAAATAGTCCTGAAGGTTCTGGACATTTAAATTTATCATTCAGATTAGGTTGGCTTGAATATGTTTGAGTAGTTTGTTTTGTTGGTGCTGATAATGTTGTATATGTTGTAACATAATTTGGTAATGATGATGTTACTTTGGCATTTTGACAATGAGACTTGATAAGCAAACTGAATTAAGAAATAAATGTAATCGAAAGTAAATTTACTGGTTTTGTTTTGACACATGTTTGTTGATTTAAGTGAAACCAAAAATTGTTGGGGCATTTGACTGTTGCTATGGAATTTAAAAATCCTTTCATGCATACTCGGAAATATTCGCATCCACTTTGACTCGTAATATACTTGTTTTCTCTACCTGAACAAGTGTCTTTAAATTTTTAAGATTAAAAAAATTAGCTTTTTTTTGAGAACAAAAAAAAATTAAAATTCAAACCACTTGGTATATGAGAATGAGTGACAGGAGTTGGTAATGATGAAGTTTGAGTATGATGATGATGGTTGGTTTTTTTGGTTGATGAAGCAAAAGTAATTGAAGAAGTTGATTGTTTGGTAGCAAAAGAACATTGTGAATCACTGAGAATATGATTCAATATTTTCATCAATGGATAAGTTCCTTGGTTGCAAAAATTTCCTTTGAAATCGTCGAAATCAATCTTTAAATTTAAATAGATATTTTCAATATTAAATATTAATTTAAAAAAATTAAATTTTGGGGAGTAAAAAATCTAATTGATTTCAAATTTGGAAAACTTACAGCCCAAATCATTGCACCTCCTAGACACTTGTCTTTAATATAATTTGCTTTGATAACAATTGATTCTTGATTTTCATATCCGATCCATTCATTTCCATAAGTTAAGCCAACAGCTCCATATTCAGTATCGACTTTTTCCACAAGATTATTTTCTTTGATTAATTGACAAATCTTTTTTTGAAATTTTGGATTTATTTTTCATCAGAAAAAAAAAAGCACAATTTAAATTACTTCAAAATAAGACAAAACACCAGCTTCTTTCGTATATTGACCAGCTTTTGATGAACCCATTGATGGTGAACCTATTTGATTTAGCTGTGAATTTTGTAACTTAAAACCTCTACCATAAAAAGCCAATCCAAGAATCAATTTCTCTTTTGGACAACCATTTTCCAACCAATACTTCACAGCCCAGTCCTTTAATTAATTATATTAATTTTACTTTTTCTAATTAATTTTCATTTAATTTATATCTCACAGCATTTAAAGTATTCTCCCATGACATGTCACCTATTTTAGGATACAATGCTGAGTGAAATCCTGTCTTACTACTCCAAGAACCATGAAACTTAATTATTAATTAATGAATTTAATAAATTTTGTGTTAGTTAAAAAAGCTGTAAAGTAATCAATTACATCATAAGCCATCAAATTGATAAAATCGACCGATTGACTAATTTTGTTTATTTCATAAGATGTGTCAATGGTTCCTTTTCCAGCTGAAACTGCAATCGACAATTCAAGACGGTTTTTGCCCGTCATAGCTTCTCTATCAAAAGAGAGTCTCAGTTCCTTTGAAAAAAAAGAAAACAAAAATAAAGTTTTTTAAATTGCATTGTATAATAAAATAACAGTATTTTATTGTAAATTTAAAAGAGATATAATACCTGAAGCAGTTGAGTAAATTGTGTTTTTTTAACAACAGGAAATTCCCAGTCAACATCCAAACCATCAAAATTGTATTTTCTCAAAAAAACAATTGAATTTTGAGCAAATTTTTTCAATGTATTGTCACTTTCCACAACTTCAAAACCAATTAATGGACAAAAATAAAGAACAAAAAAATGACAATAAAATTAAATTACCCGAATTGAATCCGATTGAACCTTGTGCCCAGCCACCAACAGCCAAAAGAATCTTCAACTTTGGATTGATCAATTTTAGAACCATAATTCGTTCATACATGCCTGGACCATTATCAATACCCAAATCACTTTCTTCAGTATTTGCCAATGAATAATTGTCAATTTTTGCAAATGCATAAACAACATGAGTGCACAATTTGGGATCAATATCTTCCGGATAGAATTCTGCACCAGTTGGTCTTAATTGAGCCCAATTGGTAAAGTAACTTTATTAATTTAAAAAGTAAAGCAAATTTCAAAAACAAAATAATTAATTTTTACCAAATCTTTTTGAAATCAGCCAAGTATCCATTAATGATGCTTCCAATTACAGTTAATACCAATGCAACAGTCTTTATGTTCACAAACATTTTATGATCATTTATTTTACTTGATTACTTTGATTTTTAATATGTTGATGTGTTTCATCGAATTTTTTAAAGTATTTATAATGGTGAACAGGAAACGCAAGACTTAATTAAAAAACCACTGATCTCGAACTCCTGTCTAATAAAAGTTTTGTCAAACCCATTGCAACACTAACCAAAAAGTGCATGGTAGTGTTGAACAAAAAATAATTAGCTTTTTCTTTTCTAATTGAAAGCTTATTATTTGGCTTTAAGCATTTTGATGGCTTTAAACACCAAACACATGGTCATCAAAATTTTACTGTCTCTATTTCAAATCTTTAACTATTTTGTCATTTTCTTTAATTAATTTTCAAATTGATATTAAAATTCAAAATGAAAAGATAGTTGATTAAAATAATATTATCATTTAACTTTTAAGCCATTTCAATATAACTTAAAATTTTAAGATTATCAATTGTCTAAGTTGTGTAGCATCTATCGCTTTCATTTAATTATTCAATATTTCATTATTATTTCTAAAAAATTTAGTTTTAAAAATTTGAAATAGAAATCAATAACAAAACAGTTTGGAAGAATATATGGAGACTATTTTTGTTTAGATGAGTGGTACTATTTACGATGAACTTTCCTTTGTTACTTTATCAGAACATTATTGAGTATTGAGTATCATACCGTATCGATGCCTGCCTTAATCCTGGATGAATAAATTGGAGGTAGATTTTTATTACGAAAAACACTTAGTTTTGGAGCTTTTTCTAAAGATAATTTTTTAACTGGTACCAATAAGTCAACTAATTATTTGCCAGAAAAAATTTAACTCTTTAATGATAATATTAAAAAGGGTGAGGTTTAAAGTCAAATAAAAATCTGGGAAACTCATACGAAAAAATTTTTTTTTTGCCCAAAAATTTTTAATATGCATCAAACGAACTTCAATTATCACTAAAGTCAAAATTTTTAAAGAAAAAAACAAAGTGTTTCGGGTCGGTAAGGTGAACTATGGTTCATCTTTTTGGAACTATTCTTGTTCCCAGATTTAAATAGAGAGAGTATTTAGGTATTTTGGAATGTTTAAAGGGTAATACCAGGTCAACTAGATCAGAGCAAATGTAATTTCTAAAGATCCTTAAAATTAAAAAAACATTAAAAAATTATTAACTTCAATTGTTAATTTTTATATCAGTTTCGAGAATTAATTAGGCTTTCTTTTAAATAGCTATTTTATTCAGTTTACTCTCATATTCTAAAGTTTTTCAACAAAACTTAGCTAAGCTTTAAAAAAAGATTAAAGTTTTTTTTGTATTCGTTTATTTCTGTGTCACTTTTTTATCCGTAATATAATTAATAATCAATAAATTTTGTAAAAAAACTAAATTTTTTTGTTTGACTTTACCCGAGTATTATATGACTTTCCCAGAAATAAAAGTCGTTTTTATGATTTTCTCGTCTGGGCAAAAAAAATTTTTTTTCGTATGAGTTTCCCAGATTTTTATTTGAC